>VICI01004293.1:0-11249 GCA_019593645.1 Akabosia matsudoensis
TGAGGCGGAAGTAGTGGGACTTTGGAATTATCATAGAGTAAATCATGTTGAAATCTGTTTCTTGATCTAACAGAAACCTTTCCCCAATATATCTTCAAGTTTTTGAATTAAAGGGTTTTCAAAAAATCTATGTGCTTTATTAAAGACATCCATTGTGCGGTAGCCAAAATCTAGGTTCAAGCAGTTAAAACGAAAATCTTGACCCATAAAGTCTTTGTCACGTTATTGCCGTATGTATTCAGTTATGTACACACTAAGGGAGAATTGTCCCCAACTATAAGTTACGGTTTGGGTACCTTCCATTTTCTAGTGAAAGGAAGCAGTTTATCTTTTGAATATTTTCAATCGAACTTAAATTGCCATTTTAAAGAAAATAAACGGAAAAAGGGATTTCCCCTTTCTTTTTCTGTTTCCCTTTGTAGTACTTCACAATATATTAGTTGCGGTTGGAGGTACCCCTTAGCCTTAACTCTTTTCTTCTATTAGAAAAGTACTATATGGATTGGAGTGGAAAAAGTAACAAAGGAGACAATGAATCGTTAAAACTTACACTCTTCCACACACAAACGACTCCAATGGGGGATCTAAAGAGCCAAATTTTTTGCTCATAAAGATCACGCTGCATTAAGGATTTTGTCGAGACCAATAATAATATTATATTTTTTTCGAAGTAACAACTAAGATTCAACTGGGCGTAGAGAGGAAAGTTTTGCCAATGTGTAGCCGTTATGTTGACTTCTGTTTTTAGTATTCTTAGCGTTATATTTTCCAAGTCTTTTGCAATCAAAATACCCTATTTATCCTGTGATATCCCTTCATGGTACATGACCTAACTAGATAGGTCTGTTATCGATACACAAAGGCAAATCATATGTGTTGTCCCAAGATACAACATGGTCTTTCGTGCGAGTGAAGGGTGTTCCTGATCAAGGATGATTGCAGTCTTTCAAAAATGTCCTTTTTCAGGAAATATGAACGAGCACACAATAAATTCTCTTGCTCCTATAATGACATCATTGCATTGAATCGGGGGATCTTTTTTTGTCGCGATAGTGTGTAGATTTCGTTCGTGATTCTGTTGGTCCTTTACCGTCTTTGCTGGGTTTGATGAAGAAGTTTGTGCCAAATTTCGTGTTGTTGACATGTTCAACGAGATTTTATACAGCTCCTAAAAATAGGTTTATTATCCAAAGCCTTATAAGTTGCTTCCACCCGTCAGGCTAAAATTTTTTAGTGCCTGGTATAAGTGATTACGCAGTGTAATAATACGCTTTCATCACCAATGACTTCTAAATTGGCAATGTACTAAGTGAGCTACTAATATTATGACTATGACAGATCAAATTGCCGGAAAACTGAGACTTGTAGCTGAGAAAATGTTTATGATTTTGAGGATGCAATATTCAAGTGACCTAATAGGAACGTAAGTGAACATCTGTGGCCTTTCGTTCGCTACTATGACCGTCTCTTTCAACTTGGTTGTTAATATTCATATGGGTCCACTGGAAAATAACTATCGTTTTCTCTAAAATTTGATTAGGTTCTGGCAAGTTGTCAGTATATTTTATGATGCTTGATGGATATTATATTCAAATTTGTGGCGAAAGCTAAGCAGTGCGCCTACAAATCGGGCTCAAATGTTCCGGAAATCCTTAGATCATTGAAAATCTGGGCGCAACATAATAGCCTTCCACGTTACTTGTTATTAATTTTATTTATTTTACTCTTTCCGTATAGTATTAGACTAGTCGAGAATAAACTGTCCCTTTGCTAAGAATTTCGTAACTTTATCCCCTCAGGTTTGTATAGAAAAACGCTTATATGCAGCATATTACATAGTTGGATAATATTGTAAATTAGTCCCGAAAGTTTAGAAAACAAGAGAAAGCTGTGACTGTGAAAGCCATTAATTAAATCGAAATAGGGACATGGAAGACTTTAGTTCTAAGTTGCCGAGAGCAGAAGCACCTACTTACGACTTGCCAACAAAACCTTTTGGTGAAGTTTCATGTTTTCACTTGTTGTAATGCATTTTCCTTCATCTTCCTGTTCATGTAAAGCCTTACTTGGTATATATGATGGTTTGGGGCAAAATCTCTTCTCCAGTCAGTTTAATGCTCTAATTGGCATTGAATACAAAATTAACGTCAAACTATGATAGGAAGAACAATTTTGTTGTGGTTCACTTTTTGTATTGTGATGTTTCACAGTGGCATTTTCTCATGACAAACCATTATGAAGTTGTAAAATGACGTATTTAACTGCAGCGATTAGGTTGCAATTTGGCTATGCAATTTTGTTGTAGACATGCCAAAATTGCGAAAATTCAAATTACTGAGGAAAGCCCTCCTATACCAATCTGACGATTCGGATCCAGGTCAGTTTCATGTCATCTTCTGCAGTTTTTTTTTTTTGCGTATTATCTATTTCAAAAACGTTAGCTTGTCTTCATCTCATATAATGAGGAGCTCTAGATGTTATCGTGTAAGCTACATATTACACCCTTCTTTTTTTGAGCTTCTTCTTGGGATCATGGATTGAGAGCATGCATTACAAGGAATGGGGTTAAAACGGAAGCGTGAATTGGCCATAAAAAGTTACCGGAAAAAAACAGAATTCCTGTCTAGGCATATGAGAATGTGTTATTCCTTTCGGGTCTGGCAAAAAGTGACGAAAAGCTACCAAGCTAGGTTCATGAGAGATGTACAAAGCGGAGAGAAATAAACGTAATGACAACTGTTTTCATCATTATGGTTCACTTTACTTAAACTAGTGGGCTGATAATAGGTTTAATCATGGTTATGTGAAAGCAGCTAATGACATCCTTTTCCTCCTTTGCAACAAAAAAAAGTCCAGTTCCAGATGTAGAATGGATTACTATAAAGCTTACTATAATTTACTATGTATTTAAGCTATAAAGAAAAGTTTCATTCAGCAGGAGAATATTATTGATACATTTTGTGGTGTGCAATCGTGTATTGTATGCTAACAATAAAATTATGAAACTTTCATCGATCATTAATATAACGAGCTTCGAGCTTTCGAAGGGCACCTTCGGTCCAATCTGTTTGAGTTCAAAACTTTTTCCACGAAAAAAATGATCAAATGGAATAATTTCAGGCGACCAAAGAGCTAGGAACGACTTCTAATTATATATGCTTACTGTTGATTCGTGCTCACATTGTGATCAATTGATGGTATGTCGTAATTATTGCCACCAATTATCAATTTACGGACACTTCATGTGAAAAATCAGGTTGCTTCATCATATTCAGGCTGCTTCTGAAGTTTGGCAGGAGCGTTTGTTTTCTTTAATTGAACATAACTTGACTATTTTTCACCAAGAACTGTTTGAGATTATTAGGGTGCAAAAAACATGCTAAAAAGGTACTATTTCGCCACTTCCAAACATCATCGATGTAAGAAATATTTCTTCACTTTTCTGAACCAAAAATCAACTTCCTCTCACTCGATACTCACGGTTGTTACATTGAGCTAAGATTTTTGTATCACCGGCAGTAATGCTACTTTCAGTTTGTGATCTCCGTCATACTTGGGGTCCACTCCCTAAATTGTCTCTGTCTTTGACATATCATAAATTGTCTCCTCCCATTAGCTCAGACGAACTGGCCAAACCGCGTAGTCCCGTATACGATACCATAAAATTCTGTCTTGTTTGGTGAAAATCTAAAACTAATCATATCGTCTATGAAGTAGACCCGAATGGTTTGCCGTGCTCATAGAAAGTATTAAATCATTTCTGATACTTGCATTTTAGAATAATCCTTATGAGCGGAATGTATGACTGATACGAGGTTCGTTTCTGACCTACCGACCGCGTTCTAGCATCCACGCAGGGTAATATGTTGTGTTTATGCACAACACTATACTGAAGTTAAGAAGACCGATTAGAAGTAATGATAAATACTTGCATCGAAATACTTGTTACGTTGCTCAAACATTAAGACAAAGTCCTTGTTTTGATTTTCAGTGTAACAGCAAACGCACCTACTGCGATGAACTCTGATAAAGCATTCCGAAGGATCTGCAGCCAGCCATGATATCTACAGAAAATTTTACGCATGTTTCCTCAAGGGAAGATGGGGCAACTGTACCCGGAATCGATTTCGCTAACGCACTGATTCTATCTAATTTCAACAGTACAAGTGAGACTCAAGAACCCCCAACTTATTACCAACACCATTACGACATCTGGAAAAATGTTCTACCAACCACTGCAGCTCTCAAATCGAGTCCAGCCAGTACAGGAGTTTTTCCTTCACTATCATCCAAAATACCTTTCTTCAACGCAGAAACACCACCTAATCTACAACCCAGAAATCCACAAGAATTGGTTTATTCCGCTCTTCACTCAGTACCTAAATCTGCAACACAAATGGCGAAGACCACAATATCAGTGGGAAAATCAGTTTTCATGGAACATGTTCCCAGTAGCATTGTAAGTTCCCGTTTATCGTCTACACTGTCGGCTCAATCCGGTAACCCGTCTTCAGTCTTGCTGAACTCGATCTCTACAATCGCGACTTCCCCTGGTGAAAATTGGGACTCTTTCTTCAACTCTACTTCTGAGGAATTAACTTCGCCGTCTTCGTACGGTGGCGTTACTGACTTGGACTACGAATTGTTTCCAGAAGATGAGCTCCGTGTTTCCCTTGCATTAGCTGTCGTATTTTGCATCCTATATGGGCTTGTATTTGTTGTCGGTATTGTCGGCAACTCCTTCGTGGTTGCTGTTGTCTTCAGATCCCCCAGGATGAGGACGCCTACGAACTTCTTCATCGCAAACTTGGCGATCGCAGATTTACTTGTTGTTTTGTTTTGCCTACCTGCTACTCTGATCGCCAATATATATTCAGGTTTGTCTATTTTATATTTTTATCGGTAAGTATATAGCATATGAACAAAAAATAGATAAAAATAGGTACAGTCGACAACTTTCGCCGTCTCTACCTAAAGAGGACAAGTTTCGACGAACTTAACTTCAACCCCTACAAGTGCCTATTGTCCCCATATACCTAACTCTGTCAAGAATCATCGTGAGAATATCAATCTGCAAATGAAGTTTCACAAAGCTGACAGAAAGAAAAATTCAGCGAATATAGTCATTCGTTTTAGGGTGAAGAAGAAATTTTGTCAATCAAACCCAATGGTGCGGGTCCACTGAACCGGGTAAAAGTCCTTGGATAAATTGGAGAATCGATGGTGTATTGTGTAATACAGTATTCAATACCTGAAATAGTATGGATATGGATTAGTTACCTGCAAAGAAATGCAGAAAAAGAAAAAATGATGTCAGAGAATATAAACATAGCAATGAATGCCAACAAAGTCGTACAAAAGTTTGAACTTGCTTACCTAATATGTGATATTTGGTTGACTGAATAGAAAATTTGGCTTTGCCGGATAGTCCACCCTAAAAGTAGCAAAAATTACGCTGTTGTGTTGTCACATTGTGACATGAGTGACGATATCCACACCAAAAATCGAAGCCATGACTTGCGATGAGACAGATAAAGTCAGTTTTTTCATTGATTACTGTCATGTCCATTTTCACTATTCTGAGCAGTACAAATAAAGATATTTGATAAAGTTTGTGACTCCGCATCTTGCTCGGGATCAAAACGTCAGCGTTCGTAAATGTTGCCAAACCATTGTGCCTACTCCGAAGTTTCTCTGGGTGTATGGCTGAGTAAACTTTCTTTCTTTTTGAATGCGGTCATCGCTGTGGCGCTCTGGTAGTCAGCGAGTCCGACAATTTTGATGGAATTTGGGTGAATACAAGTTGATAGTAAGTGGTGGGGCTCCTTCCCTTTGTAGTGCTATCACTATGATAATGGTCATATTATTATTATGGTCCGAAACAAGAGAGAAAGAGAAAAAAGTTACAGAACATAGAGCTAGAACTTGCACTTGGCTTGGTGAGGTAAGTACACTATAAATACTCTTGTACAAAAGGTAATAAGAAATAGCTATATGCTGGATCTGCAGAAAAGTAAAGATTTTTTACAGCACCCAGAATATAATAAAAATGTTCACAAAAAATAGTATGTAAGCTGTAAAAGTAATTTTGTTGTAAAAAAAGAAGGAACTTTCTCTGCAAAAAAAGTTTTCACTTTCCTAGCCCATGCAATCTTTCCTATTATATTGGTTTATGAGACTGTCATCATACGAGAAATTCAGTCATGTAAAAAGACTGATCTAGTGCAATACGTAATTTGTGAAGTATTTTTTTAACAGTGAGATTTCGTACACTACAAAGTATTTTGTCATATCAGAGCTGCATTTTTTTTTTGCATACCACAAGGCATTCGGCATTTTATTAGGCTGCTTGAATATTACTTCTGGCTCAACATCGAAACTTTCGACAAAACAATTAAGTTTGGTAGAACATCTTTATTGTTCGCAATTTATTGTTTCTTTCCGGCTGGCATATAATCAATAGTATTTACTGGTACTGATTCTGGGTATTGTTGTTCTAGATCAGTTTCACTTGCCATTTTAGCTGGTCTATCTAATTGCGCGTGTTGTGATTTTGCGAAAGGACCTCCATTTCTTGAATTGGTATTGTGGGCACTGTCTGATATATGCGATAATAATTATAGACTTAGAGTGCCCAATGCCTGGACAATTTCAGTGCGAAAAACCACTGATATTGCAAAAAATACACTACAGAACAGAAGGTACATTTTCCAGGCTTGTCCGTTCGACAATATTGCCAGTATCTTTATTCAAAGAAATACCCCTTCGTTATATAGAGCTGGTTTCATCTAACGAAGACAATTTTCGACAATGTTAGAGGAATAGAGTTAAGAGATTTCTTAGTTTTTTATATCATTCGAAAGGATTTCATTGTGCGTCGTAGAAAACCGATCTTCACTTGAAACACCGTTCATATCATAATTATTAAAAAATCCGCGAATGGTCTCATCAAATGAAACGTAATTGAAAAGGAAGACTTCTGACATTTGTTTAAACATCCTAGCCGGTTTTGTTTGGCTCTTACGCAGGAACAGTATTGTTCGGGTACTTCAGCATGCTTGTAGAAAAACGACATGATGCACATCGCACCGTTACACGAGCAGCCACTTGCCTTTAAAAATATTGGACGAGCACTTAGGAAGCTCTTACAAAACAGATAATTGTTATCACAATACGTTGTGTTGATGAAACAGAAACTTCCAAAAGTAAGGCCTGGCTTGGCTAGTACAATGAAATGTATGTGCATGCTGCAGCAATTCCAACATGAATTCAGTGAAAAACTTCATCTTGTATGAAACTTGAGACTCGGCTCTAGGATGATGACTGCTACGTGAATGCGAATGCGAATATCCTTTGTCGCCCGACCAAGCCAGCCTAACAGTAAGGATCAGATTATGAAAAAGAAATGAGGATAATTAAATCCATTACATGTACATTCTGTTTTCATGATGTCTCTGTCGGACATTATAATTACAATAAAAACAGACTTTAAACGAACATGTTACATTAAAAAACTTGGAATAAGTGCAACTACATGTAGCTATTCTATTACTACCACTTTGTGTTTGTTAAAAGTTAGATCTCGCATGCAATTCACTGTGACATAAAAGTTATTTCCTCGTTCTGCATACTGTAGAATCGTTTCTGAAATTGTTCAATTTACAATTTTCATTGTGAGCTAAGATGGCCTTACCACTTAAATGTGAATTAAAGGGATAGGAGTAATGACTTGGTCAACTTTGTCGTGATTGTGACTTATGACTGCGGTGCGCTTTGAACTCTTTATGGACGAATTGGTGCAGGAACACTTGCTAGCATCCAGTTTTGACGAAGATGAGATACAGACGATTTTATCACGACTTTTAGCATTTTGAAAGTCACATACTGGGTAATTAGATGGAGCACTATTGCAGATATCGAAAACTTTCAGAACGCTCTGAATACTCTGGATTTTATCACCATTTGTATACTGTTTACGTGTCAACGTCACGACGTGCTTTGAAATGTGGGAATCAGTAAGCTACCCACAAAATCTTACGCTTAAGTGTTTCGACTAACGACTGCATCACTCTTAACTCTCCGTACTAAATCAACTAGGAATGTGTCATTGGCAGTCCCAGTGGGTGGCAGGTTCCAGTCCCCAGTCTGAGTAGCAGATGGTTCGGGTTTATTGACTCTGTACTTTAATATCCTTAAAACAGCTTGGAAATGTCTTTTACGTGACGAACGTGATGTGCGTTGTTTTGAAATTACGTACCAATGAATACATGTCCACACAGTAGGAAATGCATAAAACTAGTGTATTCTATGAACCGACCAGTTGATTCTTTTCACTTCCTTCTAAGGATCACTAACCTTCTCCACCATAGGGCTTCGAGGGATTGGTCAAAGTAAAAACTTCTAGCCCAAAAGTTTCATAAAGAATATGAATTATGTTTTGTTTTTGCATAAATCCCACAGATTTAGGAAAACAGCAGCCACCCAATATGTACATTAATGCCAAAAACACGTCGGTCAAAAAAATGAATAGCAACTTGGGTCTTATCATTCATGCTTCAGCTCTTTTTCATCAACATTTCCGAATACAACATGTTTCACTGCACAACAAAGAACAAGAAAATTGAGAAACTAATATTGAGAGAGAAAAGAGCCATTATGTCACTATAAAGCTCGGGATTCTTATTATAACATGTTTTCATATTTGTGTTTCTGACTTCATATCGAATTTATTAGATCAAAACTGTGCACAACATACAAGCTATGCAATACAGAACAATGAGAGCAAAAATGCACTTTTGTGAGCGCAGCAGTTTGTAGTGAAACGCTTGTTTTCTGCAACGAGGGCAAAGGCATCAACTGGATTGAATTCCAAAACGCTCACAACTTTCCTCATCATTTGTTCTTATTCGCATCAGACCAAATAATATTTACTCAGAGAGTGTCATCATCAGTCACGGGTGAAACGATCAGTATGACTAGCTGTTAGGATCATTAGACGAGGATACTCAAACCATATGCCTCTTTTTGTGTGGCAATCCTTTTCCTCTGAAAAGGTTTTCATGCTTTGTTGCATACCTAAAGGTCTTACTTTTCTCAACCTGTGATCGTTGTCCAAAGGATGAAACCCTTGTTGCTTCTATGCCTTTGCTAAACAACCCGTGCCCTGATGCAATTTGTCCAACATGCCTAGGTCTTATCCAATAGCTCTGGAAGAAAAGCGACTGGGTACCGTGATATGACACGATTGGAAGTGCTAAAACTTATAATAATGCGTTAGTTGAAGCATTCTTGAAAGGACTTAACATTCTTATAATATTTTACTATTAGCGATACTAGTGCTACACATTGTGAGTGAGGAAGAAACGGAAACAAGAAATATATAAAAATGATCAGCAGAATAGCGAACGGAATGTAGATGCATAGTCTAAGCTGAAAGATGTGTTAGAGGGAAAACACGGGGATATGTGTGCCTATTTTTTGTTTACTTTTGCCGAAATTTTTCACTCTCTTTCTATGCAGTTCAAGTTTGTATTAGCTTTCTTACCAGCTTCAGTCAAGTTTTAGCTCTTCCTTTGGCACTTTTTCTTCCCTTTTTTGGCTTGTACTGGAAAGAATAATATCCGATTTTCGGATTCCTCTTTTCCTGCCCCCACTCTTGATAAAAAAGTAAAGAAATGAAGTGGACGTAAAGGATTCATTGAAGACCCCTTCACGCTCTTATAAGTTACTTTGTGGATACCAGACTAACAGAGCATTTGGGATCGAGATTCTACTTGGGTTTGCATCGCTACTAGCGTTATGCCCATCAGCATTAGGAAAGAGTGGTGGCACCATCATATCGGGTCCACATTCCGCGGCATCAACGTTGCAAGCACAAAGCTGCGTTTTTTGCCACGTACTTTCTGTCGACCACAGAATGATTCAGTTGGATAGTTCAAGATGGACTTCTGGATTAAGTGAGTTAGTCAGAGCTGTATAACGGCATAAGCCAGGAGTGGAGTTGAACGTGAAATTTTGGAAAAAAGTCTCTATCTCTTATCATATTTTGAGATGGAAGTTGAATCAAGTTAAACTTTCTCCTGTCAATCGCAATGATTCAAGGAAATACTCTAAGTCAAAGGAATTAAAAGTAAATAGCATAATACAATGGAGAAATACGTGACCTGACTTATTGGTTAGTTTACTTTGCAGTCAGAAGGGTTTCTTGAGTTTTGTCTGTCTGTGGCATGAACTAACAAGTGAACACCACTGTCTCGCCACGGGATTCAATAAAAAGAATGTTAGAAACAAACATACAACCTCTACCAACATTTTGAAAGAGACATTGCATCTTNACCAACATTTTGAAAGAGACATTGCATCTTCTTGGTATGCCGCTCAGAATCAGACATAAGTCATTCCACACGGAGAAAATTTTGTAGTCCAGAAGCGAATGTCAAAGCGAATAGAATGTGAAAGTCGGATTTTATTTTTTCTTGGAGAAGGAGAAAATCCTTATAATTAAGAAGTTTACCGTGAAAAAATGTGTTTTATAATTAGTTGACCGTTTTAAAATTGTATTTTGTTTTATTATTCATCATGATTGAGCCTTATTGGCGATATTCTCTCCCGTCAAGCATCGTATGGACGGCCATATACATCGTCGTTCTCGTTTGGGGGCTAATCGGGAATACTGTTGTGGCCATTGTTATTATAAAGTCTAAGAAATGCCCAACAGACTATTTTCTGTTGAATCTTGCAGTGGCAGACTTACTGGTTTTAGTCTGTTGTCTACCGGCGACACTTCTCAGCAATCTTATTATACGTAAGTACGCAAATATATAGCATGAAAAAAGTTTTGACACCTTTGTCCACGGTCGTAAGCACACGATGAATTATAGTGTCGTTTTACACACTATATTGAACATGTAATTGGTGGACCAAATGAGACATAAAAGGTATTACAAAATGATAATTACGTTAGGGTTGGGCTTGTCGCACGTTTGGTCAATAGATTACAAGGTATTTTATAGCCAACTGTTCTCTGTGCCAAACGGAAGCGAATTGATTAAAAACACGTTCTGTGTTTTTTCAACTGTAGAAGTAAACGGGCAGCCATATTTGATCTTGTCGCATATCAACATCCCATTAACGAGCCCATTAAGAGTAAGCGTAGATGGAAGGTGATGCCAACGCGGAGTGTTGTAATTTCAGGGAAAAGCAACAATTACATTGCCTGCATTCCAAAAGAGGAAATTGACACTTTCGTT
>VICI01004294.1:0-11246 GCA_019593645.1 Akabosia matsudoensis
AACGTCTGGTTTAGATAGATTTACCTTGCAATCTCCTGAAGAAAGTCGAGTGCGTCTCTTTAATCGAAAGATTGTCCACAAGAACCAGCGTGTTTTTACTTGTCTGCGTTTTCACAGGTTCAGTTAGGATACAGCAAACAATGACTAGTAAAATTTGTGGGACGCCCACTTGAATCCACCGCCTTTGGTTCATCTTTTTCCTCCTATTTACTTAAGTACTTCGTTAAATCTAGAAAAGATTAGAAATCCCACACAGACTAAAATATTATTGACTTCTTTCCAAGGATTTTTAAACTTAAAAATATGTTTTTATGCGTCTACATCATGGACATATGCAATGCATTTCCAGCGAATATCGTTTTCCAAACCACTCACCTGCTAAAAAAACAGTCGTCTCTGGTCTTAACTGCACTCCAAAACAAACACCAACCAAGCCTTTCAATTTATTTAATTGAAGTCGTGTTATCCAGTAAAAACATCAAAAATACAGGTTGTTATCCACTCTTCAATTTCAAATCTCAGCCGGCATGGGATGCACTGCCCTGAGAATTTTTTTACTTTTTTTGCTTCGCTGTCACTTCTCTCAAGCTACAGTCCACACAACACACAGTCAGCCAACCCGTCATTGACAACAAACTTACAAAACTCGCTAACCCTTTCGTTTTTTATCTTCGCTACCCTCGTCATGTTATTCTTCACACCTGAGCATGGTAAGTGAATCTACCCAACTTTTGTGTTTTTTTTTTCGCTGGAAAACAAGCGATGCTCGTCGTCTGGTGCGCCATCCGTTTTCAGAGACTGAAGACGTGTCACCAGAAGAAGCCACATTCCAGCAGCGCAGCACATGGACACGCGCTGGACAGTAAAAGTGGTCACAACACTCAAAACCTTTTTAAACAACATTTCTTTATTTAGACTTTCCTCTTTTTAAAATATAAATTTTCACTGTCAATTTAAAATATTTGTTTTAAACATTGCAATTAACAAAAAAAAAGAGAAAAAGAAAGGTCGAAAGAGAACAGAAAATCAAGAGTTTCTTTTTCTCCTTCTCGCTGGAAAATAAAATTTTTTGTAATAATTACTTTTTTTGTCCGTACCAGACAAATTATTTCTTGTTTTTAAGAAAAAAGACAATGAGAAACTCGTGATAGTATTGAATATTTTATAATATTTTCTTAAATATTATGTTTTGAAGATCACATAAAAAATGCAAGTTTTCACATTTCCTTCAGATAAAAAAAACAAAGAGAGAAAGAAAAAGAGAAAAGATTCTGTTTGCCGCGAAACATTTTTTTTTCTTCTCTTTCTCTTGGCTGTTTATCTTTTTACTTTTTATGCTTTCTCTTCTTTCTCTCTGTTGTATTTTTCCAATTCTTTGAGAAAAACTGCTTTCGGCTTCATGACGTTGGGCTTCTCCGCGCGGCAGTTTGGACAGAACCACTTCCCCTTGGGCTTCGTGTTGAGGGAGACGCACGAAAAGTGAAACCATTCGATTGGACAGAGGTTGTTGTCGCAGCAAATCATCTCGCCGTACGAAACCTGGCGGGAAAATTAAAAAAAGAAATTAAAAATTGGAGTAAGAGCTGAAAATTCGAATTTGATGTTTGATTTGGTGATTGTTGTGTACCTGATCGCAAAGACAATAGGTAGGTTCATCTGGGTCAATCCCAGAGAACTGAGGGGAGTTGTCTTCCTTCCGATTGCTACTACTTCCGCTTTGTTTCGCTTTTCTCTTTTTCGTCTTCTTCTCCTGAGCTTGGCTCTTGAGACTTTGCATTTTTCGTGGAGGTTGAACTGTTATAGGAAGAGGACGATCGTTTTTCACTACTTGACCCGTCGTTTTGTTGGGCTTGGGTTGACGAGCTTCGTGTCGTTTGACCTGTTGACCGCTCGCTCGTCCTTCCGTTAACTTTTTGAGGGGGAGGAGCTGTGTCTTCGTTAGAGCCGGACGAGCCTTCTTCCACTTTGATTGCAGAAACAAGGGCGGCTTGACCGTTGTTGGCCGAGGTTGACGAGGAAGACACTGCGGGGCTTGAGTTAATGTGGGCGTCGGATGGGGTGCTGCTGGACGTGGGTGTGTTGCCGCCAAGATTTTTGTCTTCTTTAGCGGCTCCACCGCCTCGAGATCGACTTGGGGTTGTGACATGACCCTCGCTCTCTCGGGAGGTCACGTTGTTCTCAGGATAGGAAGTGGCTTTGAGGGAAGACGGTCCTAGGATTGAGGGACGATATATTTCATGGCGGTTTCTACGGGCTCTCTTAATGTTTCGCTCGGTTGGAGGGGGAGGAGGATCTTTGAAGGGAGTTTCAGGTGTGTCTTGACCTTTACAGAATTCCGCTGTGGGACAAAACCGAGAACATGATTGAATAAAAATGCTCAATTGCTAAAAAACTGAAAAGCTTATTTAAAAAAAAAGTTTTTATACCAAAGTTCTTCCGGTCCACGTCCAACTGTCTCGTTTTGTTCTCAATGTGGTCCTGAATACCTTGCATTACTTGAAGAGAATCGTCACCCGTGTCTTGTGCCGTCATTAATACATTTTGTAACCTAAATACTAGCCTTTTTCTTGTCACTGCTGAGCTGATCCGGAATGATATGGTCAGCATCCTCCTCCCCCAAAAGAATCGCCATTGCTGACTCCAACTCCCGAATATACGCTGTAAGGTAACAACCAAAAAAACAATTTTAATATCCTGTTTCCTCTTATTTTTGACCTCTGACATATTTGTGTGTAAGAATCTTACTCATATAATTCGACCCCATTTCGAACATCCTTGTCGTTTGTCTTATCAGATCATCCCCCATGTTATCATTACAGTCGATAAAGTCTTCAACATAAGTTGCCGAGTAGAGGGCCTCCAAAGCTTGTTGATTTAAAATCGCAGGATTCATGTCTCCTCCTCCTCCCCCGACCCCACTATTGTTCAACTTGCTATTCGGAGTGGCTCCGTTGCCACCCTGTTTCTTTGAAAAACTATTCTTCCCACTTTTCGACGGTGTTGTAGTCAAAGCGTCACCCTTTGAGACTACACTACCCCCGCCATTTCCACCAGGTCCGCCACTTAAACTATTACTTTCACTCTTCTGACTGATGCCCATGTTTCCTCCGCTCTTTTTACTCGCAGACGACATAATTTTCCTCGTAAACTTTCACATTTCCTGTCTATATTTTAAACACGTTTCTTTTTCAGTGAACAAAATTATTCAGAAAAAATATGCCTGCAAAAGTTGAACGTGCAACGCTTTGATTTTTAGTTTTTTGATGGTTTATCCCATTTTTATGCACGAAAACATGTTTGTTTTGTCACATATAAGCCACAGTATTTATCAAAACAGATAGTTTGTATATGTATTCACGCAAAAACTTGTGACCATTTTTATATAGAAGCTAATTTTTTTATCACTTAATTTTCCACACAAATTAAATGTTTTGCGTAAAGACTCCCTTCTATTTTAGTTTGTATTTTTTGCATTGTTATCCACACAGATAATCTCTGGTTTTGTTGATGTTCCCTCTTGATAGTTATATTACTATCCACAGTTAGCACTTTGTTAGCTTTTCTGGTTTTTTTTTCTTTGCAGTAAAAAATGTTGAGTAGAAAAATTTAATCTTCCCATTTTTTTTCTTTTCAACAGCAAAAATTCCATTTAAAAACAGAACTAAACAAGACTTTTTACTCTTGCCCTCCTGCTTGTTGACTACATCATCTTCGGCTCACATTTAGTATTATTATTTTTTTGATCTTGTATCATATGAAAGTTTTTTATGTGAGCTTCTCACTAATGTGCTGCTGCTGCTGCTTGTTTACCAATCCAAAATACACACCGAGAAAAAGATTATCTTCCAAACTTGTAAACCAATTTGATATCGTTTACTATTAATATTTTTGCGTGAATGGTTCTTATATTTGGTATGGAATTCTTTGCTTGGAACTGTTCAAGAAAAAAGGAAACTCACAGTTTCGTTTCAGTATATTATTTTGCAAGGTAAACTATCCAAAAGAAAAAAAAAGAGAGCAAAAAAGACTTGTATACAAGTCACAAGTACAAGTTTATGTTAGGAATACAGACAAGATATAAGCCATATAATCCATACGCATACACCATACAAAATTTCGTTGTTGCTGTTGCATTGCAAGTCCTTTTTAAACTTGCAAAGTATGAAAGGATGCAACATGCAACACTCAACACATGTAATGGCTGGTCATGGTATTTTTGTGATGTAAATCAATACGTATCGCAGTCAGACAGCCACATTTTTCATAGCTTTTTTTGCATCTCACGAGGAACGGATGGAAGCAAACCAAAAAGAGAAAGATGATCTTTTACATTTTAAAACCAAACCAACCAAAGAAAATGCGGTTGTTTTCATTACTAAAGAACAAAAATTTCTAAAGATTATTAGTTTTTAAGGATTAAAAAATAGAGGTTCTGTTTTTTAATCATTTACCGTAAAACTTCCAAAGAACGCCCCCAGCGAAAAATTGAAATTTCCCAAACGACCCTCGGCGATATTTAGAGACCCAGCTATGATTGATGCGGAGACCCGGTGAAATTTCAAATTGTACCTCTTGACCCCGGCGTTCTTTGCAAGTTTTACAGTATGCTTCCCTCCAATGTCCAAATGTGAACAGACATTAAAGGTACCCTTTTTTTACCTTGATAAATCATAAGGGTACCTCATCACACTGTTGACAACTCAATTTTAACACACGTGAGCATGCATACAGGGTTGTTGTTTTTTCATACATTTTGTATCATACGTATCAAATGTTGGAGGGATATATATGGAGTTGTATCCGGATGAACAAAAAAAAAAAGAAGCATGTGGTTGGTTGTAGTCTTCCATGTATATTAAGTCAAAACGTTGTTTGAAATACTGACATTATTTTGAGTGCATGCGCGTAACAATATAAAGAAAAAAAAATTTATAATACATTTTGTATGTGTATGTAATCTTATCGTATGTAATATCTATCTTTTAGTATAATATACGTGTATGGGTAAAAAAGATTTTTTTTTCTTGAATCGCTCCTGCTATTTGCTATACTGGAATGAATACGGATTCTCCTCAATATTAAGAACCCAAGTACCACACACGTAGTTAAAGAAAAAAAGAGGAAAAAAAAAATCTTTTTATATGTACGAGAGTTAGATGGGAAATAAGAAGCAAACAACGTTGTGTTGAAAATGCTGAAAATATAGATTTTAGCTATAACAAAAAAATGTTGATACTTTTTGGAAGTATCAACAAGACACTCACGAGTAATAAGTTTTGTGAATAAGACTAAAAATTTTAAATGTGCGAGGGAGTATAATTTTTTTTTACTATTATATTAACATAAAATAATTAGTGTGAGGTTGAGCTGACACATTTAATTGAAAGAAAGAAGAAAATGTTTTGAATGAAAATAAGAAGAAGAAGAAAAAAAAATGATTAAATGCAGTGCGGTGCTGGAAAAGAGAAAACAAGAAGAACGAATTGAAGTTGGATTGCTGACTGGATTTTTAAAAAATTGAAGTTGAATTGAAAGAGAGCTGATTGTAATTAGTAATTAAAAGAAAGGTGTTGTGGACGTGGAATAGTTTTAATAGAGAGTGGAGAAAGGTGTTTTTTAAAGAAGAAAAGAAATTTGTTGGAAATTTGAAAGGTGATAAAGGTGAGTGAAAATTAAACCAAGTGTTTTTGAGTTAATGGTTTTTTTTATGTTGAGGATTGATGGATTGATAAGCGAGTCAAGTTATAAAAAATAATACAGATAAGGATTAAAATTGACTTGTGTTTTGGCGTAGATTGAGGCTATTGGTTTGCTTGTCAAAAAATGGTGATAAGATATGTTGTTTTTTATGGAAAAAGCAGATGAATTTTAGATTAAATGCAGTTTTTTTTTTTAAATTTTCAAGGACGGAAAGAAAACAATTTTAGAAAAGGATTAAATGCAAGGGTGCTGATAAGAGGTTGACTAATTCTTGTACTAAAAAGATTTTGTGTTTGTTTCGTTTTTATTTTGGAGCAGGAAGGAAATTTGATGATTTAAATCGCAGAAAGAAATTAGACGAAAAAGAGAAAAATGCCTTCGCACGGGCACGATTGTTTTGGGTGGTCGGCCTACTCGTACTTTTTGACGTTGTACGTTCTCTCGCTTCACATTTTGGACACCAACACAAGATCCTCTCCCCACTGGAGGTTGGTCGAGGAAAATGGTCGGAACACAATCGTTCCGGATCCATCCCCAACAATGTCCATTTCAAGTAACGTCCAGTTAAATTTGTGAAAATAATTGAAATGGTGTTCATGACTTGATGTTTTCGTGGTTGCCTTGTTTTTTCAGGTAATTTTGGACAGAGTCCTGGATCGCCTCTAGGCGGAAGTTCCCCTCCCAGTTTGGCGTACAGTCAGCGCTTGTCCCACGTGTCGAGTGATACTCAAAACGATTCCCTCTCGTTTTCACGGTTAACCAGACCGTCGTCATCATTGATCTCAAACAGTGAAGAGGAAGTTGAGCTTGTTCTTCAAATCCTCGCTACGACAGTGATTAACTCGGGGTCGTGGATTAAGAACGGGGAGGAGACGTACTGCAAAGGATGTACGTTAGCGGGAGGCGGTGCGTCGAGTAATCCGTCAATGCTAATGTCAGCCGACTTTGAAAACATTTCGGGAGGTGGGGTGGCTTCTGGAGGAGGAGGAGGAACTGGGGGCGCCAGTGGTGGTGGTGCAGTTACCGTAGACGACGACAGCCCTGAAGTGTTAGACTGTGGCAGACCTGCAAACTTCACGTACTATGATCAACTGATCGGGGTGGCGAATCGGCACAACCACCCGCACATTCCGGAGCCTTCTGTGGCGATGGTGTTCCGTAAGAAGGGTAGCAAAAAAGATACGATTGATCTCAACACGCTTGAGCGAAAGCTGAGGAAAGCCAAGAAAGAAGTAAGAAATCGAAATACTAAATCGCGGTTCAACCCAATAAAACAAATTTTCTGATGATTTAAATTTGAATATTTTTTAGAAACCAAGCTCTGTTCAGTTGTACAACCAAATTGGAAACTTTTGGAGGATCAAAGGTCATACTTTACGAGCCATTGAGTGTTTTCGACGAGCCCTTGCCGTGGCTCCAAATAATCCTGAGGTTTTACACAACCTGGCCCGCCTCCTGCTAACTCTCCAATATTTGGATGACGCTCTGTTCCTTGCGCGCCGCTCTCTGGAACTCCAAGCGCCAGACAGGAATGCATGGCAGCAACATTTTACTCTCGGAGAAATCCTGAAGGCGTATGGACACCATCAAGAAGCTGTTCTTCATTTCAAAGTAAAACTTAAACTCATCTTCATCTTAGAAATCACCCAAATTTCCCTACAAATTTATAACTGTCTCTAATTTCTGTGTCCAGCACACTCTGGAACTACGGCCGGACCACGCAGCCGCCCAACAGGCCCTGCGCGAGCTTGAAAATCTTCTGGCCGGTACAGGACTCCACATTTGCACACTTCTCATCATCGTTTTCCTCGTTCTCGGAGTGCTACTCATGATGCTAAGCAATCTGGACGAAAACGAAGTCCAAGACTTATCCAGACCTCCGCCAAGGCACTTCAGCCGTGCCCTGGCGATGCGTTCCCTTAAACTGGGTATCTCTCCAAGGGCCCTCCGTGCCAAGAGACTACCATGAATCTCAACCAACCCTCGTTTTTATGTCTACTTATTTCCTTCCTTCGTAAATACTTGAAACAAGGAAATCTAGAACGGGCTGGAACGAAACAAAATCTTGTTTTTGTTTTCATCCTTGTCATGAAACACCTTAAAACACTACTTACTACTCACTAGAAAACAAAAACCAAGCAGAAATGATTTTAAAAAAACCCTAAAAAAATATTGTAATTGATAAGCCCTCTGTGTATCAACAAAAAATATTAACGTGAGCATGTAATTCGTAGAACAAAAGAGTTATTTTGATTTTTATTGCACACAAATGTCTGTGAAAATTTTGATTAGACTTGAATTCAAATTTACGAAACGATCTTGTACCTCGATTGCATTTAATTGGTAAAAAGTTTTATGTTGAATTTTTTCTTTTGTTTTTTGAGTAAGGGTTAAGTCTAGTCATCATATTTTGTTCATTAATTTTTGTTAGTTACATTTAGTCTCAGTTTTTTTAAAAAGTTGAACGCAAGCAACTCAATATAGTTGCCGCTTAATTTTGCAAATCGCAAGAACCACGTTATGTTCCAAAATAAACAAAAATTATGTTTGACCCTTTTTAAAACATGTTATACAAGGGAGAAAAATCTAAGCCATAAGTGAAATAACACAAAAATAAGATAATTCAATACATGTATGCGAAATATTATCCATGATAAAAAAAATCTTTTAAATGTTGTAACTTATTGTTAATGTGCGTGTTTAACTATACAAAAAACAACATTAAAAAAATGGTCTACTTATACTGTCTAAAAAGAACAAAAAATGAATCGTTATTTCAAATAAATAAAGTTCATTTTTCAACATAAACAAATCTAAATATTAAAAAAAAAACAATGTCGACTCATGCAGACTGACAAAAAGCACCTGAAAACAGAAGGGTTTCAATATTTGTTAACTGATTATGAGGTGACTTGGAGGTAACCTGAGAGTCCATAATGTCCATAATGAGGTGACATTCCAAACAAGTCTTGTATGGTTTTATACTTTTTATTTTGTAATCACATTTATAATCTTGTTGATTTTCCAGTTATTTTCAAACAGCTACAATTTCATTTTTTACTAATTTTCAAATCTTTTTTCATACACGGTTGCCGAATTGATTTTTATTTTTTTGATTTCTGATAGGCTGATTTCTTTGTCTAACTAATTATTATTAATTTACATCACTTTCTTTATCCGTCGATCTTTGTTTTCTTTTTGCTGCCTATCTAGAATAATTGCTGAGATTAGTTGAATTTCCTTTACATACATATTACAATTACCTCTTATAATTTTCAATTTTGTTGATAACTTTTTTAGATATATATTTTTATGGAATGTTTCGTAGTTCATCAATACGTGCGCGAAACGCATATTGAATTTGAAATTTAAATCCGTATTTTTTTAAATACAAGCAGAAGCACCCATTCACAAAAAAGGAAAACAAAAATGCCTGGAATCAATGATATTACATTCGGAAAACGATAACAGATTTGATAAGTGTTGTTTTCAATCAATGAACATCATTTTTATGCTGCTGCACTGTTTGCTTGATTGTGAATTTGGGGAAAAAAACTCAGTCGGTAATTTCTTAGCAAAAAACAAAAAAAAATTGCGTAAACAAGACTTGTTTTTAAAAATTAAGTACAAATTTGCCTATTGATTACAATAGAGAGAAGCATTTTGTTTCTGATAAAAATTACAAAATAATTACACATATTTACAGAAAAATAACGCGGCAAACGAATGCGTGGAAGTTAGAATCAAAGCCGTTGTCCATTGCAAAACCCAACGGCGAAGACAGTTCGCAAAATAACCAAATATTTAAATTAAAGTTTGGTCTAGGTTATTGATCTTGATTAATCTTTCGAATTTTGGTGGGTTTTGTTGCTACATTTAGAACTGAACCCAGTTTGAGTTAGAACTGGGAGGAGGATTCGGACTTGACGAGGGAGGAGGGTTGCTGCTCGGCTTGGCTGCATGAGTTGGAGAACTGGTTGGAGTTGCTTCTCGCGACACACCAAGACCGCCTGGAGGCGGAGGTAGTTTAGCACCTCCCGGAGGTGGAGGTAAAATCCCACCTGTAGTACTTTTAGCCTTTCGACCAGAACCTTCAGATCCATCCCTTTTCTGCAGAAAAAAAAGAAAAGATCTAAGCCTACTGTCTTGAACAGTCATCCAAAACTGAAAAATCATCCGAATTGCTTTACTTACAGTAATTTTCATGTTTATTTTTATTGTCTCGCCCTCTTTAAATCCCAAATCTAGCGAGGGCTTGGGTGCCTCTTGCTCTTGCGCTATTTCCTGCTCCTTTTTGACTCGTTTGAAGTGATCTTGCAAAGATACTTGTAAATCAAACGCTTGGCTTCTGTCTGCATAGCCACATCCAATGAAAGCACTCCTTCCAGCTGTTACATAAAATCAAAAACCGACAAAAACCGCTTAAATGCTTGCCTACTTCACCCAATCAATTAGTGTCATTTGTAAATCACTCACCATTATCATCATGAATTCTTAGAACAAAATATCTCGACGAGTCTGACACTGGCTCAATCGCCACGCCTGGATACTCCTCGATAGGCGCTTGGGCAAACAACGCCCCAGACATTTTATCCTCTAACTTGATTATACACTTGTTCCCCTTGTGAACCAATCGTAACCTCCCCGTCCAATCTGGATTCTCCAGGTTCCACTCATTTGCCCTGTTCCACACAACAACAAAACATCACAATAACAATCATTCGTCATTACGTCATACCACCATACCAATTAAAAGTTTTACACTCTTTTAATTACCTGTATCCTCTGTTTGTCGTCCTTGGTGGAATCTTGTACACAAATACCTCTGGCTGAACTAAAATTATACTTTCATATTCCTCCATTTTCTTCCTTCCAAAAATCAAAAACTACACTTCAAAAACAATAACCCCTTTGTTTTCCCGTAATTAACCGTAAAATCGTCAACCTAAAACCCAAATATTATTGTTTTAATTCTGAGTACACCTTCCTCCTTACAAAAAAAAATTCTCTATACACCACCACACAGAGTACACAATAAACCCAGCTGTTTCCTTTGGGAGGTGATCCTGCACACTTGTCTCAGATGATGACACCCTCTCCCCTATGAAACAAGCCAACTTTTTCCTTGTAAACGTCACAAAAGACACAGTGACGACGACGGCGACACTGACACAACTTTGACCATGGAACTGAAAAGAAAAATAACTTTCTCAAAACAGAACAACTTCCTTCCTCTCCTCAGAAAAACAAAAAAAAAACTGCTGCGCTCCACCTTCATTCAGAATGAAACCAATAAACTTTCGAAAAAAACGTCTAATTACACACCTGTACAACTTGTGTTGTCTACTCGCCACTGCTACCATCAACTCATGACGATATGATGATGATGATGTGGTGATTTGCTCTTGCCAAGAACAAAAAATAAGTTTTACGGAATAAACTGGCAGAAGAGGTAGGCGAAGCGATGTAGTGTTTACTAGTCAGCTAAATCGTAAAACTGATAGCATGGGGCAATGTGAGATTTAGTCTAGAAACACTATCATTCT
>VICI01004295.1:0-11243 GCA_019593645.1 Akabosia matsudoensis
GAAAATGAAATGTCCATTTGTCCATGTAAGCCTTACGTCAAACGTATTCATGCCATGATGTTGGAGATATATAACTGGCGCAAGGAAGATCTCAAAACTATGAAATACATAACGCCGTAATTCATAAAAGCCAAAAAATAATTCCGAGAGCGTACTTGCCATTTCATTAATATTTTTACGTTCCTAAGCCCTAAAGATACAGGTTAGCCATTTACACCCAATTTTACGGCCAGCCAAATGAACTTGTTCCTCTCGTACGGGTCAAAACGTTAATCTTATAAATGGTTACAAGCAGAATACAGGAAACATTTTTACGCATAACCATGCGAACTCTGCTGTGTGAGACCTACTGTTGTCCATTCCACTATATTTCATCTGTGTACGCTCAAAAAGAATGAACTTCTCTAGTGAGAGAGCCAAAATCCAATGCATAATGAAATTTACCATGGGATTTTGGATCCGGTGGGGATACTAAAAATACATGGGCAACCATTAGAGCCACAAACTTTACTTCCGGAAAACTATTCCGGCAGCGTGAACTAAAGCACATCGTGCTTGCTTGCCAATGTCAGTTACTTATACACACAATTATGAAAAACGGACATCAATAAACGGAACCAACGTTGTGTAAAGCTGGTAACATAACATCATAAATTTACCATGCCTAGTAGCAAAATTCTACTAGTGGACATACGAACCGAACAATCCATTTGTGCGCCATCAGTTCAAAAGTGCACAAATAAACACTCGGACGGACATGTGATTCTGAACGTTTTGTCGTATAAGATGAATACATAAAATGGAATATTGAGTGCTCGGAATATGTTTGATTTCGTTACTCCACGAGGAACACACTAGCTTGCACTTTCAACACAATTTTTTATCAACATTCGCCTGGAAACTTTCATTCATAGGTTAATAAGTTCCTTGTATATCTGTAGAAACATTCGATATAGCATAGAAACTGCCATTAGCTTGCTTCTTTACTCTCTCTTGAAAATATGAATCAAAACAAATGATTTGGCAGCGATGATAATAACATGTGCCTCGCCAAAGCCACAAACCAGGGAATTCCTGTTTTACTCGGACTCTTCAGTCACAGCGTACACACCATTTTTCTCTATCCCCTATTTTATTTTCGGAGAAAACAAGACTTTGTTACGATCTGGCTGTGTCTGTTGCCAATTCTTTCTTGATTGTTGAGTTGATAATACAGAGGGAAAACCTCGAGTATTAGGAAAAATCTCATGTCTACAGAACATCAGCAGAATTTACCCAGATTTCTTCATATAAACATGAGCAAGCGATGAAGTACGTTGTGTCTCTAGCTACAGATTTCTTCAATGATTTTGTTTGATGTATGTGTATACTTTTCATAAGGAAACTTCCAATACAAAAATTTCCAGTGTCAGTAAGGGATTTTCTTGTACAAATATGGCATTATTTGCAGCAGCATACAAGTTAAATTTGTGGAAGTTTACTCAGTAAAAGTGAGGATATAAATGAAAGGTGCATATACGTGTTCAATTGGCGAAAAAAAAGAGAAGCATTATTTGCAGCAGCATACAAGTTAAATTTGTGGAAGTTTACTCAGTAAAAGTGAGGATATAAATGAAAGGTGCATATACGTGTTCAATTGGCGAAAAAAAGAGAGGGATAGATTTAACCCGTGAGATTCCTATCCACTCCCTGTGTCGCGTCAGTCATGCGTTTTTCCTCCTGTCATGTCGTGTTTGTATCCGATTTGCATACAGCCTTGCTAATAGCACTGTTCCGTGAGATTTCAGTGTTTTACTACACATGGAAAATTCAACCTGTACTATTTCATATTTCCCTATCCAAATCCAACCAAATTTTTGGTATGCATTTTTTTCTGCGCGAAACACCTCTTCATTGTCATTCTAGCCATTTGCCTTGTAGGAAAGAATTGATTAGGGAAACAAACATTTTAGCGGAATAACTATCCTTGATTACATAAATGCTGGACAGATGTTGATGAGTAAAAGTAAAAGCGTACATGCGTTGGTGCTTTTACTCAACGCATACATTTTCCTTAGGTATACAAACTGCCGTAATAACTCACATGCATTTGTTGCTGTCTGTTTACTAATTTGCCTTAAAATGAAGGAAAAATCAGAGTGGTTTTGCTTAACTTACTTCAGCTTTCACAGTGAAATTTTTTGGTCTATATGTACAATAATACTCGGCGGTTATGTACTTTGGTCCTGTTTGTTCTTGTTGTTTTTTCTGGAGCTCCAGCCGTCGTTTCCTACTTCGTCGACTATCTCCACGACGTAGGGATACAAAACTGAACTGTGATACTGACATCTTTCTGTTACTGTTACTAGCAGCTAGATGAAGGCTGTTACATTAACAAGTAAAACTTTTGGTTGCTTAACGAAAGGGAGAAAGAAACGTTGTTGCTTTTACGGAAACAAAATATGTACATAGGCATAACGAAGGCGAAAGCAACAGAGGGAATATCGTATGTACCCATAGTTTCTTTATAAAAGCTACGTAAACCTTCCGCAGCTCATTCCCAGAGCAAAGGAAAAATATAAATTATTGAACTACAAAGTGGAAAAGACGATTCTTATAAATGTGTCCCTTAGTTTTCTTTTCATTTCGCCCCGAGTCTTGTAGAAATGTAAGTAAAGCCACTTATGAAGAAATACGAAAAATGTACACTCAATCCTTACAGCCGGACGGATGTCGTGAAAACAAGTAAGGCGTATCGAACAGGAGGATAGAAAATATCGTCTGACGAAATGGAAAAAAAATACTAAAATTATGTGTGTGATGCTTTCAGTGAAGAACAACGATGCTTTCCACCAAACAAATGGGTAACTTTTTGGTTTGATGCGCCTTTCTGAGGTTGAAAGTTGATGTACAATAGTTAATGGAATTTAGAAATGAAACCATTATTAGCTGAAAAGGGCTCAAGATCGCGTCATGCTGACACCAGAAGCCCACATCGAATTGGAGAGAAAAATCTAAAACTAAATCCAATCGATAAAAAAAACCTTCACATTAGCAGTCTTATTTTGAGCGAAGTTGAAGTAGAATTTCATTTCGGAAAACGAGAGCTTTACACATCGTATTTTAAATCAACGTGGATTCCTTGTAGCTAGAAAAGGTTCTAGTTCAGCATAATGAAGAGGAAAAACAAGGAAATCATGAGTAATATGCTTTCACTGAAACAGTACTCACTTAATGTTTCATTCACTGAAAACACAACGTGCTACACAACCCCGGAACAAGTAAGTTGCTACACTTGCTTTCCCTCATAAATGTCAGCCTTTGGTTCGACACTCAGGAAATTTTCCTTGCTACAACTATCCCACACGAAAGCAAACACTATTAAAAATGACAGATTGAAATTCGTGGGTCTTGTGTGCAGCAGATGTGAAAATAAAATACTTGATGTTGTACGAAAAATCTCTAGAACTTTGTGTCTCAGCCTGATTTTATCGTACTCCTATTCAATATTACATTTCACAGACCATGTTTGTGGTGCACTCCTGACTTCTTTCTATTTAAATTTGAAACTGACTGTTGTATGCCATTTCTAGCTGTCAATTTTGATATTTATGTGGGTAATATAATTCTAATATATTTTCGCTTAGTTGGTAGAATGTATGACGCATTTCAACTCCCACTGTGTTCTTATATATTTTCCTTGAATGGAGGAAATAACTAGCTAAAGAAAGACTCATGGGAAAAATATGATAATCTTTAGTTGGATTCATACTGTTAGTGCTGACACTTTTCTTTGGAATGCAGATAAAATATCAGCTAGTAAGAAGCATACCGATGAATATATTTTACGTAATCGTCTGTCTTGAATTGATACCCATGGTCTTTTGAAATCTTTTATAGGAAAGGAACTTAACGTACGTATTAGTAAGCAAACATAGACCTGGAAAGGCCACACAACGCGCAACGACGAAAATTATGATGGTGAAAGTAACATTACACAGTGAGGAAAAATTTCTGTCAAGTCCACAACCAGTTGAATTCCATAGAAAACGAAATTCCTTTCAGTTTCTTTCCTCATGAATGTCAGAACGTCAACTGACGTATACATACATATTTCCTATAAGAAATATGCTATGTGTTGTGGTATGTACTTAGGGCATTGCACTTCATAACACCACCAATATGAACAGGTTTACTTAAGAGTAAACTTAGAAAACAATTGTAGTGCGGTTATATAGACGGAATAAGTTCAAAATCGATTGCCAATCCAGCACAACTGAACTATTGCTATTCTACCAAAGGTTTACGCAATCTTCGCATCCATACCGCACAAATGCTTGGAGCACGGAGGTTAGAGCTAAGTCCAAATAATGAACAAACAAAGAAATAAGGAAATGGATACGTATCCAGATACTGCAAAATTTGGTTCCATCACAAGGTTTAGTAGATAACTGAAGTCATCCTGACCAAATCGATTATTTTCATAAGTAGTTTCTTAATGTGGAGTAACCATCATAAGATAGGTAATATATGTTCTATACTATAAAGAGAGCTTATATTACTGTATTTCAGTGAGAAAGCTTCAATTGGAAGTACGAGAGGGACGATAAACAGCGGAAGCAAGAAAAGTTTGGTTCTAGAAGTTCTTGTGAAACTTCCTAATGAACTCTCAAAACACTTCAATCTTTTCAAAACATAATGCTGATTGCTATTCACATTAACAATTGAAATGAAACGGAAAGTATTTTTCTACCTAAAACCTAAACGAATGAAAATTGCTTAGATCCCTTAATACGTGAGTAAAACAAAAAACACCTAAATTAGCATTAAGTTCGTTTCAGGTTCACTTTGAAGAATTGTTTTCTTTTTGGAAATTCTTTGTGTATTTTTATCGTGTATACATACATCCTAAATTTTTCATTCTGCATAAGCGACTGCTAGAAAATAAACGTAATGCAAAACGTCTATTTTCTTTTTTACCGAAAAGTCGTGAAGAACAAGCACATACCCCTACTTCTTTCATATTTAAGTAGCCAAACTTTAATAATAATCATGTCAAAAAAGTTTTGAATTTAGGTCCCATTCAACTGAAAGCATGCTAGGTACCCAAAACCACATCTACTGTAAAATATTCTATTCTAGCCCAGATTTATGGAAAAACATTATGGAAGAGACAAGAGGGAGGATATTACGCGGATTGCTATATTCGAGACTATTGGGTGATAGATATAGAGATTGTTTTTATTTACTAAACGGATATAATCAACTACTTCGAACGTAGTAGCTGTGTCAAATGACCTTTTTGTTTTTTATTAACTGGCATTTCAGAGATACATTACATGTTATTAGCTTGGATAGATGTATCTGATAGATAGTTAGCGCTTACAACTTACAAGCTTTGGGTGGCTGTAAATCGGATATTGCTAAGATGCGAAAAGAACGCCAGTAATGATTCTAGAACAAGTTACAACACTTCCCTCCCTGGGATGTAATGTCGTGAGCCCTGTTACAAAATAGTACTTTTCGGTATTCCATATCAAAGTACTCTGCTATGATGAAAAAATCAGTTTACCAGCTTATTTCACTGCACTTTCAAAAGAAGAAAAAACATCCATACCCCATTCCGCACTTTCCTCGTTAGTATATCAGTTTTGGGGAGAAAAAATAGAACAAGTATTGATAACCCACGGTTTTCCTGTGGTTCTGGAAATACTATTGTGCTACCCCATGCTGTTCCATTGGCAGTTTCAAATGTCACCAGTTGTTTTTTGTCGCAAAAAGTCCATATGGAAACTCATCGATCCTTTTTTGCATTATTGTATTCATTCTATCACACAGTGTACACTGTGATGATAAAAAGCATGCGCACCTCATGATGCAACGTAAGATATATTCCTGATACCTCAACGAGTAAGCATTATAGTGGGCGAGTCAATTTTTACTGCAAACATTGTTGTTGAATTAATATTAGTTATGTCCAAACGTTGTGCACACAGTTTCACTACTTCCACGAAACATTATAACCACTGACGATATTTATACAATATACGCTATTTTTACATGGCTATAAAAATTATTTGACAAACTGCAAATCACGCCTGTAAATCGATCGATTATACAATATGTCTTGTTCACGTCTCTGGAGAAAATTGCATACTCATGCATGACATGAATAACTTTAGTCCAAACGACGACAAGCAATATGTGTGTTGCATTGTACACTTCATAGCGTTTGGTTGTAAAGAAGGCAGTTTTATGGACCACTACCATTATCAAAGATTAGCAGAGAACATTTTTTACGCTCTGCCTGTGTATTTTCTACCGCTCTAAGAGCTTCAACCGCCGTGTTTAACAGTTCAGTAGTTTTTTCCACTTCTGCATGACATTTAAAGGCGCCTTCTATACAGATGTCAAAGTATTTACATGTAAGAGTAGTTGCTTTATTACATTTCGTTTTCCAGAAAAATGGCTTGCCAATGCAGTAGGCATTGACTTCAAACATCAACGTTAAATTGCTCCTTTTCAGTATTAGAAGTGATCATTCGGTTAAGAAAGGTGTCCATCAAAGCCTTGAATTTACATAACACATTTTTTTATAACAAAAACTGTACGGTCTACTTTCTTAAATGGTCTGGCTTGTGGATAGGGAAATCTTTACGAAGCTAAATCTTTGGTTAAGTTCTCCTTATAGCTCCTAGTCGGGTGTATAATTGACAACTGCAAGCAAAAATTATTCAAGATAGTATGAGATTATGGAAGCGAATAGAGTTATGAAACAATGCTGTGTTGCATTGAAGAAAGAAGAAAATTTCAAGGGTAAGAAAGCAAGGCAGTCAGAAATTAAGCATATTGTACTATGTATTCGGAAAGAAAGATTTTCTCCAATCTACTTAGCACATGACATCAGCCCTGAATGTAGAGAAGGACAAAATTTCATTCCTTGTCAAAGTATACGTGGAAATACTTCACAAAAAAATCAGTTTCGAATATATCGACGACCGTATCCAATACTATATTACTTTACTAATAATACGCTTTGATAGCAAACAACAGTCCATATCACGACTTCCAAACAAGTGACTTCCTAAGCAATAGAAGCTATATACATGAATGCGTAATGTAGAATTTTCCATTAACCTATTGCATTCTCCTCCCTTCACCGCTTTGCAAAACTTAACCCTTTTTCAGGGGAAAAATGTGACCTTTGTAATAGACAATGTCAACTAATGGATGTTAGTTTTCTCCTTGCTTAGGTTAGGACTATATTATTCCATTCCGTCCGTTATGTAATGTCCATTACGATGAAATCCCACAGTGAAAAATTAAACTGGGTATTTTGAATTTCGCCACCATTGCCACTACAACATGGCTGCGGATATATGTAGGTACTCAAGTATTACCAAATATCACACAACTGGGATCCTTAGGCATCCCTTACAAATGCTTTCTCTCCTGAAAAATAATAGTTATTTCGTGACTGTTCCTTGACGTGAGTGAATGACGTATAAAAATACGTTTGTAAACGGGGGAACGGCTTCGAGCTAAAAAAGGTAATGCTATTCAAATGGTGCAATAAATTTAATTTTTGTTCATATTGCGTAGCTCAACTATGTTTACCAAGAATGATATCGATACGTTTGTCCGTCTGTTCGTAAACGCTCACAACCTCCTTGACCATTGACAAAGGCAAGAACTCAGTTGCCTTTCACTCACATCGGGCTTACTCAAAGTCAGGGTCAAGGGCCAAGGGTCGTTTTTTAGTAGTAATTTTTGAGTCGATTTTGTTTGAAAATTGGCAGAGCGATACTTTTGGTCCTTTCGTCAAGACCAGTGTTGCTTTTCAGTCCTTTTGATAAAAAATTTAGGGCTGAGGTCGGAATTCAGCCCGTGCTATTGCTTTGTGATATATCAAAGGAAAGCACATAGAACGGGCTAATGGGTTATCTTAACTCTGGAGGTTGAACTGATTAAAAAAATATTTTTCGCCATTATCGATTTTTATTTTCTCGTTTCCCTCCTTTTTTCTTATATTTTTTTAAAAAGATTTTTCTTCAGCTACTGGAATGTAGTTTTACTTCTTTTATTTATATTTATAGGGACATTATTCCACATAGCATTTGGGTAAACAAAGTTTTCTGCTAAAGTGTGAGCTGAGCTCTCCTAGAAGAAAACAAGAAAATATCGTCAAAATCAAAAATGTAGCGTGAATAGGGGACATGCGACGGGTGTCTGTTGAGCATCCGTAATTCACCAACTAATATCCGAAAAAAAAACATGAAGACTTCGTGTTATTCAGTACTTCCATTGAAATTTCCCGTAGGAAAATGCAAGTTCTATCTGTTTCTGAGCAGATGAAACGAAAACTTTTTGAATTAACATGACTTGGTAGTATGCTAAGTTTCTGTGGTGTACCGCAGTTTCGTCTTGAAACGAGCGTCACCGAAAACAATGAATAGCGCTATACTAACAATAAAATAACCCAACCAGAATCTTACTGTCAAAATAAATTAAGGTTTGATGGTTTCTACAAAATTGTTTTATCATTTATAGAGTTTCATACTTACGTCTTTGTCCTTCTTTCCCATACCACCCCCGGTGTTAACTGATGCTGCGTTCATATTGGAAAAACGCTACTTTTTCACTCTGAGAAATAACAAAATATGTCGAAGGAATTTCTAGTATGTATTATTCACACTTTCGGTACAAACAAAACTACTCCACTTTCAACGGCTGCTAGAACAACTTGAGCAAGAACAACTTGCAATTATTTGCGCACGAATACGACACATTTTAAGATAAGGTAAATTAACACCCGTGATTTTTTTGAAAGGATGCTTTACCAGCATTCTTTCCTATAGCGACAACGTTCAATTAAAACCATCGTACGAAAAAGAATGCTCGTAGTTTGTCAAAGGTAACAACTGACAACTTTCACAAATCTACTGATTTTCCGAGAATGAATTCGGCATTAACAATTTTGAGCCTCATAAAAAAATAAAAGTACCGAAGAGTGATCCCCATGGATGCACCTTGAGCGCTGGACAACAAAATGTTCCGAGTACAAGCATATGAGTTAATTGGTTTCATGTAAAAGCAACAGCCAGCTACTTTAATATATCTTTGTACACAATTAGAGTAAACTGAGAAACTTTAAACTACTTTCCCCTCGTGTATTAAAAAGACACCACATCCACATCCACGGAAGTCACGGTAGTTTGCTTGTGTTGCTAAAGAAAGACAAGTCGCGACTCATTCATGATGGGCCGTAGCTGTGGCATGGAGAACAAGAAACGTATTTTGCAATGCTTTTATGTTGGTTCCCTCATTCCGAAAACCTAAAGGAGAAACCTGGTCCTTCGCTTACCCTGCACACACCAACGGCACTCTTCGTTCACCAAGGCAAGGGAAAGCTCTACTGATTCTTGCAGAGGAACGAACTAATATGCAGCATGAGATCCCAAAAGCTTGTTAGGCACATGAGAGAGTGTATTGTTTGGTTGTTGAAGATGACGATGAGGATAATGCCATCGCCGTTGCCATAATTATTAAGAGCTCTCATCTTAGCACATATCTTACTGCTATGAAACAACAAAGTTCTACAGCAACGGAACAAAGGATTCCAACGAAAAAAACCCTGCTGCAACAGCTCTTGTTCGGGAAAAAATAGAAAACTCATAATATCACTGGGGAAAAGTCGTCATCCATAGATCAAATGATAAGACGAAGAGAAGGTTGGGCTTTTTTCTCCCCGGATGTTTGTATTCTGATTGTGATTTCTTTTGTCCTTTTTTGAAATACATGGGATCCGTGGGAACTATATTTGCTATCTGTGGTAGGAAAATAATACTTTGGTTACCAAAATCTGAGGAACATGCAGCGAATAACATTTGACTCGTTGAAATGAAGCCCGAGAGAGCCGTATCAGTTCATTCTCCTTCTGCATGCTCTCAGATGTTTCTGATTTGTTGATATTACAGTAAGAACTATTTTGTATTTAATAATCTATTATGGTACAGATGGGACATGATCCACAATAAGCCTAATACTGGACAACAAAACCGATCATCCAATATCTGGCCTTCGTGTCTTCTGCTCGAGAAGTGCCACAAGTTATATTTCCCCCATGTTGTGAATTTCAATGCAGTACGTTAAATGACAAGGAAATGTTATAGAACTACTTTAGCCTTCCATACAGCGTTGAGCTGATTTCCATACTTTTTTTTCATCGTCAGCAATTCATTTCATATGTACGAATATCGTTTTAAATGCGATAGAGATAACAAAAGAGAAAAGAATTATTGCATTGTTTGTTTCTATTGGCTTACGCAGAGCCACGTTGAAACAATTTTTAATTCCATCGCGGCAGTTGTAAAGCTGTGTTACCACAGCTTTTTCATTTAGGTATGTGTCGAAGTTACTTTTGAATTATCATTTTGGGACTGGGAAAGCGTAAAAAAGAAAATCGTAATAATAGAGGTTTACTAAGTAGATGAAGCTATTCGAAAACATGAGCTCTGCGTGATATAGACATTGTTTACAGCAAAAATGTCGACAAGTTTAATCCCTTAAATCACACTTTTAACCAATGGTCGGCCCATGCGGTGTATGTTTTGTCTTACAAAACCAATGCCTCAGAGGTACCAGTACTAGGTTGATTTACAGAATAACGACATGGAATCTTAAAGCAAGCTCCAGTTAAATCAACAAAAAACTATTATCTAAAATTTTAAGCATATGGGCCCATCTATATTATTTATCTGTTAATCGATGCTTTTAACTTAGGGAAGTAAATATAGACATTAGACTCAAACCCGTAATGTTTTGACCAGGAAATGTTTGTTTTGGTACGAAAGACCACACATACATAGCGATTTGATGATCAAGAAATCGGTTCTGTTTGACTTGGCATCTTGTCTGGACCTTTTCTATTCTTATACTTTAGCAAGCTGGTTTTTTATCCTAGTAGAAGTTTGCCAATTTACGAATTTTAAAATTGGCTTCTATATACATACTGAGATCCTAAATATTAATTTGTAAACGCCTGGGGATGTCACTCATCGCGTCTTGGATTGAGTATTAAGCTACCATTACTTCGGCATAATAATATTATTATAATAATACTAATAATAAATTAACATACCTACATATGTATATCTTGTAATCTTCATACCTGGTGTTTTCATTAGGTTTCTGACCACTGAATTTTGAAATAAATATACTATATCTTGCGGAACTACACATCAAAGATCAGATCGTACCAAATT
>VICI01004296.1:0-11242 GCA_019593645.1 Akabosia matsudoensis
GATTGAAATCAATTTAATGGTCAAAAGAATATTATTTCAACCTGATTTTTTGCGTCTTTTTGTTTGCTTTTACAACTGCACAAGTCAACTCCATATACATTATATGAACAGAAACTTGGTTGGTAGTAGCATCGCTGATGACTTCTGTCATTGGTTAACCAGTCTGGAATAGAAGAAACGAAAGGTTCTTAGTTAATGAATACATTAGAAAATATAAGTATATTACATCGATTTTCGTAATAGCCACTTACCCGTTTGTAAATTCTGGTTGCAGTAACATCCTTCGTTGTAAAAGTAGCCTGCGTGCACAAAAATTGAAATTGAAAACCATCAATGCATCGTTATTGGCATACAATACATTTTTTTTTCTGAGGAAGAAACGTGGTTGAGTTGTGGATAAATGTAATGAAAAGGTGGTGACGTGGATGTAACCACATACATACCTTCATCTCGTCGTCAGTAAATTCCCGAACGGTGACAGATTCATCGGGGTCAATGCGTTGGGTTTGAATCAGTTTGTTCCCGTCCTTTACGATGGTAGTCTGTGTATGCAATTAAATTGGTTTCACAATAGGTTTCAACTGTACCATATTGCATATGTGATGGACGTGACTTGACGGTTACCTTGCATTTACGTCCATCGGCAGTTTCTTCGTCGAATTCTTCGCCAAGTTTGAAGCTGATGGAAGTGTTCTTGAAGACAGACAATGTCTTCAAAGTGTAGACGCCATTATCCTCGGAAATTTCAATAGTAGGCTTTGCAGTTCCAGCAGCAGCTCTCTTTAACATGTTAACACCTTAAAATTAGGGAATTAATATGTATTAAAATCAAATCAAAGCATACATGTCTCAAAGTCTCATAATGCCCTAGCAAACACATTTCAAAATAATTAGTATCTCCTAACTATTCGCAGTTATTTATTTTAAAAATTCAACTTACCTGCAGCCTTCAAATACTCGTCGAAGTTCTCCGACTTGATCATTTCGAACTTTCCAGTAATCGACATCCTGACTTTGTTCAAGAAACCAACACAGTTTAAAACTTGACAAGATTCCGGTGAATTTTCACACTTCCGACACACGTAAGCTATGAACGCAAAATGACAAGTTCAAGCGAGCGATCAAAATCTTGGGCTTGGCTCCTGGGGGCGTCTCTGCATCGGCATGTCATAGCTGAGTAGGGGTGTGGGTTCTAGCTTGTACGTGTGTGATAAAAAGTATCAATTAATTTATTTGACTGTTTCTTTGAACATTAGTAAGATTGCGACAACCCCAAAAAATGTGCATAGCGCACAGTACTTTTCAATTTAAAAGCTGTGTCATTACATTTGCTGATGGTACGTCTACAGTTTGCTACCATTCACTATCGTACAGCATATAATTATACCAAAAATATGCCCTCTTATCGTTTTTACGTCTCGGTTGTATTATCTGCTGAATCGTAAAAATTCATCTGAAGAAAGCCTCGCTACTTCTTGCATTCCTAACCGACTGATAGTCAGATCAGGGCTGTGGGAATATGATTTTAGATAATGTCCATTACACAGCTATCCCTATTTGGAGTGTATTAACTTGTTAGCACCAATTTAAACTCTATTCATCCTCAATTGGCTATATCATCAAAAATTGGGGTTTGCATGAAACGTCTCTTTTATGTTTATGTATATACGGAAAGCTGATTATCATACTTTGTGTTAAAACCACAAGCACATTTTGGGGAGTATAATTAGTGGCTGCTGCTGGCGGCTTGTAAGATGGGGGAAACATCAAAACGAAAGAATAAAAAACATACACGAGTCATAGTATGTAAAAGAGAAGTAAAAGGTCGTTTCATCAATTACAATCAATCCTTTGAACAAGATTTAAGCATTTTTGGAACATGAACCATTCAATGCGTAAATACTCAAGTAGTTATGATAGAAATATTATTTGCTTTTATTAGATGTATAAAATTAACGCAAAGAACCCTCGTACAGGGCGTAACTTGATCTATGGATTTAATGGACGAGGACATTAAAGTTTTTCTGGGCAGTTGTCGAATAGACTATCGTCAAGGACTAATTTATGCGTTTTCTCATCTTCATCCTCGTCAAAAATATTCAAACTTTACGAGAGTGTTCACATTATCACCATGTCCAAAAGGTCATTGTATGGCAATTAAATGCACAAAACTTTTAAACTACTGAGAAAATGTCAAAGATAAGAATCCCACTAAATCCTGAAATATGATATAACACTTATTAGCGAACAGATCGTTTTGCAGACTGACGCGCGTACTTGCACATTGAGCTGAAGGTTATCCGAATTTGTCTTGATCTGGGTGCAAATACATTTCTGATTGTATAAGTGTGCTCTGATTGACTTGCATAAGTTTTATTCGATATCTATTATTTTAAAATCTTGAAGGATTTGCAAAACCTATAGAGTATCAATTCTATGGCAGAATTAAAGTGAGAGTTCTGATATTTTCAAAACTAATTAGTTTTGAACTAATAAGTTTTAAATCAGCCTAAATCTGTTACTGAAACAATTCTGCCTACGTCTGCTGCATTTATCATTTCATTTCCAAATTATTTGTATGCCTTATACTGTGCGAATAATGTACATTAATCCTACAGGCTTAGGACATGCTTTCAGCTTTTATGTGCTAGCTCTTACGCTAAAAATCTTAGCTGAAAGTACGGATGATGATAAGGCCACCTTACTTGGAAGAGCAAACCTTCATTGCTAGATAGAACCTTTTAAGTGGCAATAGTGTTGCGTGTGCCCTGTAGGATGCGCTAAGTGGACCAGGGACTTGTACACGAAAATTTCTAAATGAAGGACTGTGAGCCGGTTAGATGTAAAACGAGACTGCCTATCATTTGGACCCTTCAAATAATATATGGATTTTTAAGAGAAGTACGGATATGACTTAAAGCAGGTCAAAATTTAAACTGTCCAATTTCGTCTAATTCCTCATTGTCCATTGTCATTAAAAGAAAATTTGGAATCATTTAATGACTTTTTTATAAATATTACGTCAAATTCTATGTTTCATATATATAAAGTCGAAAATTTCAGCCTTGCTATGTTTATGTCTATGCGAATCAATACGAAAACGGGGATTTGCTGATTCTACAATTTCCGACGCTCTGCTGCTTTCTTATATATAGGCATATTCAATAATAGTTGCGTGCATGCATTTTTTCAACATTTCAATGACAAAGAACTTTCCTATCAAGTTGATCTTCTCTTTTTTCGGACAACGTTTTTTACTGTAAAAATCCATGACCTACTTTCTAACACTAAAAATTCAAACCATTTCAAACAGAATGTTTATCTGCATCAATTGCCTCTATAAATTCTAATTTATTATACGGTTTCTTGCCCACAAACCGTATGCCTTAATGTTTATTGGGTCAAAATGATTTTTTAAGGAAAGTGAACGCTAACCTTGGTAGCTGTCCCACAGGATTCAAATTCTCTGGACACTATACAGTACTATTTTGAATCCTGAACAATGAGCGGATCCTTGTTTACCCAAACTTGGTTTAAACCAAGGGTGCTCCAAAGCAATATAATTCTAGAAACAGGATCGTAACCAAATCTGTTAAAATACAAATGCTCATTAGTCACAGTAAGTGTAAACAAACTTGTTTCTTTTCAAGGGACTTTTTCGGAAGTGGTCAAGAATAGCTCAGCGAAATATTTTGACTTTTATTTGCATCATCATATTCTTTACAGTTTTATTGTGAACCAAAAGTCGAGATGCTTCATGAGATGTCAAGAATCATCAAACTGCATGGATACAGATTAGTGCAATAAAAACTGGTATCTCCTACAAGATACGTTCTACTTCCATGAAAATAATAAGGTTACATAGATCATTTTAAGGGCCATTCGTGCCCAGCCGTCAAAATGGAAAAAAGGTCGCACATGAGGGTGTGGACTATCTTTATGCATATGCACATCTGAATGAAAAAAAAACATGATGTATATAGCTACTAAAGATGAGCTACGAGAACTGTTTATTCATTATTCTTTTCACGGATTCACGTGTTTTTATTACGGTAAAACCTATCCAGCAAGTGCCAAGGTCCAGCCCCGTCAACACCATTTAAATAATGCTGTAGTATTACATTGATATTTGTGGGTACAAACTTAGACACCTTCTTTCGACTCAAGTTTGTTGAGTTTTTTGGCCTAGGTTTATTATTATTCATTATATAAGGTTATCCGAAGATATTTCAATGCCACAAATTTAGGAATGATACAAGCTCAGAAATTTTCTCATGGAACGCAAATGTAAACAAACTTGATGTCACGTAATATATCGACAGCATTATTATGGTTTCTCAAGTAGCTGTAAAGTAGCCAGAAAAATAAAACGCAATAAAAATCTACTCGTTCGTTATCTGCCACCCACAACACTTCTTTACTATTTTAGCCTTCAACGGAGTTGTCAATGGAAAAGGTTACGTTTATTACCACGCGAAGCGGTCCCACCCCAAGAATTTGGTATCCGATTATTTTGTACCGTAATCGGAAAATGTATAACTTTAAACACAGCCACACGCTCTGAAATAGAAGTACTCGTTGGTGGCGACTGGAATTGAGAAAACAAATAGAAACGACAATGCTTACGTAACACTAAAATCTCCACATAAATGGACTAGGTTCTTGTTATCTCATTTCTTACATCTTGTCAAACACAATTGGCTACGGTACTATTTCTGTGAGTCTTCATCCTATTATGTGGATGAGGTGTTAGAATGGTGTACACTTATACCACCAAAGAATCATTCGTGACTTACTCTTGCACTGTTTTACTACCATGAAGATGTCCTGGCTTCGCGCACTTCTGGGTGTGCACCTCGCACCTAACAAAGTTACGTATGAACAAAAGACATGGCATGTGGAGAAAGAGCCCTCATGACAATAGGCTACAGGTAAAAAAAAGGCACCCGCACAAGTTACTTATTAAGAACAATAAGCCCACTAAACCACCCTGCAGGAGCATCTCAGAACATTCGTCTTCTGAATGTAGTTGTGTATGAGCTATTTGGTTCGAAACCTGTTAGGCCACCCATAGCAATAGACCAAGAGAATACCCCGAACAGTAAACAAAAAGATCTCCCTCCGTTTGAGAAGGGAGATGTCACACAGCTTTTGTTTATATTGCTGGTGACATATATTGCACTTATGTATTGTTTGAAAGTCCTATATTGCAAGCGTACCCCACAGGATCCTCCTATACATCAGGTCTAGGTGTTTGTACTATATAGGGTTTTGGTTGAGGTGATCAATCACGGAGGTAAGTGATATTGATCTGATACGGCTATAAAACATTATTGTACTAAACGCCAATATTTTCAAAGACTCATCTTGTGCCAACTATTTCATCGTGAAACGAAAGTAAGTAGTGGGAGGTGGACGAGAGTTTCTCCAGGGGACTTTGGTTGTGGTGACTGGTACACAACCTCATACCATTAAACCTTTATTCCCAAATGAAACCGTGAAGCGTATTAGATTTGTTTTCTATTCGATGAGATTAAGAGCGAAATTTATGATGGATTATGCCGCGTTCCTTTTCTGTCAATATATCTAAATGTGTGTCCGCTGAGAAAGCTGTAATAGTGATGATGGATGGTCGTCGGCGTATTTGCAACAAAATGTGGAAGGAAATGGCGATTTGTGAATACCGAATACGCAAAATAATTCTCCANGAATACGCAAAATAATTCTCCAGACACAAGCTTACTGCATGCTGATTCCCTGATGAACCGCGGTGTTTTATCAAAGAAAGAGAAAGACAGGAAGATATGCCAACATTGTTCAAACAGGCATTGCATGCCATAATCTTGCATTAGTGTTTATGAAGCTCGAGCAGGAATGCAATCAATCATTTTAATCTTGAAACAGATTATTTGTACTTAGCTTTTGTAGTGGCCATTTCTTCAACTACATTACAGTTTTTTACTAAATTTTAAAGCAGAAGAAACCGTCCAAGATTCTATTAAGTACTTTCTTGCATACTAACGTACGTAAAAAACCAACTACATACATTAGACCGACCATTACATGACTTACTTGGTTACCGAGTGGGTTTATGTTTTTGAAAAGGAGTCACAGGTCATAAGTTCCTAGTTTTATGATAAGTGAGATGTTTATACAACAGTTCGTAGGTGTCCTTAATGAACAGCTTGAGTTTTGCTGAAGTGCGGTTCTTAGGTTTTGTTGATGGTCGCATTGATATGGGTGTTCCCTTTTACAGCCCCGTAATTTTGACTCTACTAGCACCAGCCACCAACAGAGTTGTTGGGACAGGCGATACCTTAATCAAGAACTCACTTTGTGGGTGTCATCGTGCCTATTGGGTTTGATTGCTTTATTGCGGAAGAAAGTTGTGGAATCGTAAATCTTGAATTTCATTTCATGTTCTATTACTTCTCACTAGGAGATGATTTGGAACCTATCTATTCACTTCTGAAAATCTATCAATTTCAGAATAAGCTCACATGCGTACTTTTCATATTTATGCAATTTCAGCTTGTTTTGACACGTCATAAAGATCTGAACGAGAAAAAGGGCAGTTTGTCAGATTTAATTGTATTTATATTAAAGTTAATTATGTAAAATACCAATTGAAGAGGCGTATGTTTGTAGTAGCTGCCACAGTGCAATCAAGAATTCATGAGGCTGATCTGTTCGATTGAATATTTGTCTCACTCATGCAACGTCAACATCTTCAACGCAGTGACCACGAACCACACACTGTGATGACAATCGCAACTTGTCATTATATTCTACATGAACTAGGCAAGCATTCGTGATTTTAATCATATAGATGATTCTGTAATTTGTTTTGTAGTACTGATAATAGATATTTGCTTTAAAAAAAGTAATTCTATTGTTACTCTTGTCGCTTTTTGCACTGCTATTCCGCCTGGGTGGAGTAGGTATTCGCAACTATTACAAATAGATGCTCCAGTTTTTCTCTGTAGTCAAATATTATGGCGCAACATCAATTAGTAGACTGATATGTTTATTTAACGTTTTGCTAACTCACCGCGGAGGTGGGATGTCCAGCTCGTGTATCCTCAAATACTTAGTAATTATGGTTGGTATCCAATATATGTTTGTCTTCAAATGGAAATGAAATTGCTGTCAAAAGGTTATAGATGACAAGAAAACGAGACGTATTTTAAACAATATGACAAAATGAGTGTATCGCGTTAGGGTGGCCAAAGCCATAATACATCAATTTTTAAAGTTTGATCCGATTGTTTATTTCATTGGAAAAATTTGAAAAATAAAAGTAAAAAAATAGTACACAATAATCGACTGTTTCAAATTTCGGAGAAGGCTACTACAAAGTAAGCTTCGGGGTTGGTTGGTCAAATTAGCAGTATGGGTAGTTTGGGCAAGTGGCTGGGTGGACTCCAGCTGGGTAGCCAAGGGATCGGTCAAAGTGGTATCCGGGTGGTCCTTGGTATCCGGTGTTACAGAATGGATAGTTGGGGCATGAAGCTGGGGAAATACCGGCTGGGTATCTCGCTTGAGAGTAAACAACGGCAACAAGGGCCAAGACCTGGAAGTAATAAGAATAGAAACGCTTTTATAGTTATCATAATTCGAGTTATTGATTAACTTGAAGCAATCCCCGCTTCCCGTCCGAGATCTATCAGAATCGAAATACTTACAAGAACGGCAACGATTTGCTTATACATGTTGGAGTTTTTGAAGGACAGATCCTTGAAAACGAGATGTGAATCTGAGAAAATTTGTTTTCAGCTACACAACTGTACTTGAGCTACCGATGGCTGGAATATGCTGATATCAAACCAGGTCGCAGGTATTTATAGTCCGCCAAAGCCATGCGAATTTAGATTCGCATTGTTTTAATGATAATTCAAGACCACCCTATTTCATAACAATAAAATATGTGCGGATCAAGCCATGTTGTTTCAGTATGAAATTAAATTCTCCAGAACCCAGCCCAGGAAAAAAATGACAAGTCATCATCAGCAGTATGCATGCCTTTCAACTATTACTATATAGTTTAACAGGTGAGTTTGACTGTGATAGGGTTACATCGCCCGTACACTAAATGCAGTTTTTGTAGTCCAGTTTCTTTGATAAATCAAGATATAGAGCAAAAGCAAACGTCCTTTAGGATTAGGCGCTTCTCGCTTCTTGTTTTGACGCTGAAATTGAATCTTCTCCATCTGTAGCATCTTCTTAGGTGTGAACTGCTGTCCAAAAAGATATGAGTGTACCTACACTTCTTGTTCTCAACTAGTAGTGGCAACACGTCCTAGCTCTAATAGTCAAACATTTAATGACAGAATGCATCGATGCATGAATTATTTTACAAGTCATTTCATGTCATTTGTATTCATAAGAGTTGTGGTTAGTGTGACAGTAAAAATATGCATCTTGAAAAATTACGCTTCCGGCAAAATTGATCGAATTGGACATGACAAAGCGAGCTACAATTGAAAATCAAAAAACCTAACTCAATGTCTACATAGCTATATAGCTTTGCAAAAAGTCACTTACAATCAGCTTATAATGCTTGGTTGTCTAGGAAAGTGACACCAAAGTTTGAAAAAGAGATGGTATCGCATCTTCAAAGTTGTACAAACAATTGGCAATGTGAGTAAGTTTCATAATATGTGTTTTGTTGTAGTTGTGACATATTTTGATCGATTCAACTACAAATATCTGGTTTTAATCATCTTTGCATTGAATAAAAATAATTTTAGTGATAATGATCATTTCATTTGATAATTGATTTTTCATGAAAGCTCTTCTTATTGTGTACTCTAGATTTTTTTGCTTTATGATAATAACATACCTTCTCACAAGTTTCCAGTTTGCATGCCGCCGTTTTTTCATGCGTACAGCATATTAATAATGCAATGAAGCAGAATAAATACTAACTGAAGTTGGGTTTTCACGGTACATATTCTAGTTTGATAGGGAGTGGGTCGTGCCGCTAGGAATGAACAACCGAACCGCGAGAATGATCTTCATTTTTTGTTGACTATCCTTAAATTTTTGCCCCTATTTGGTATGTCAATAGCCAAATCATTCTTTCATTTGCCGCATTCAACTTGTGTCAACAATATGTGAAGCGAGTAATCGAATATGTATGTTGGATGGTTGTTGTAACGCTTGTTTTATGGTTAATTTATACATACACGATACTCTTACAACAACATGTGGGCTAACATGCCCACTTTCTGCATCGAGCGAATTTCGGAATCATGTTATTATAATCCGATTACCATTCATAAAAATGACACATTAATTGGACTTGGTATCTTTTTTCAGCTATGTGAATTTATTTTCTCCAAAAAGCAAATCTCGTTTTCGCTACATCAGCTATATATGCTGTCCCTCTCTCTCTCGGGCTGATTAACTTTGATAGGTACAAAGGTACATCGAAATAAGGAAGTAAATTTTTGGCAATTCGCCGAAGGCAACGAGTTTAAAAATGAAGGTTTCTGGATCAATCTTGTACTATAAGCCCAAGACACGTGGTTTGCTTGCAATCAGCACTAAAATTCCTTGCATTATGCGTTTTCTTTAGGTAATTCAAACACGTAATGAGTGCGTATTATGTAATCATAACTCAACCCCACCCTGGTATACCAAATGAGAGATTCATTTACTGGACAGTGGAAGCGATAGGTAGTACTCACTCGAGGTGAAAAAAGACTTACCTTAGCTTTGGCAAGTTGTTTCTGCGTGCTTATACGACCTATTGTTTTATGACACAGATAAGCAACGTGTTTCTCGAGACTTTGTCGAATTTATTTTTATCTTGGTATTTTTATGAAATAAGAAAAGAAGTTAGTGCGCTTGAACTCATCCATTACACGTTTTCGCCTTATCTTAAGAAACAGAAAAAAAATCAGCCCATGTTCGATAATAACGCTTATCGCATGACATGCCTTCATGTACATAAACCAGAAAAGCAAGTAAAAGAGTTGCAGCAATTTACAAATTTTTATTGGTTTATGACCCTCCATAATTGGAAATGAATGAGTGAAATGAGTGCTCCTAATCTGTCTACTCATCTCTCAATCATAATCATAGCTGCAATAATACTATGATGATAATATAACTTTTTTTTTTAAACGTTGATTGTTGAGACAACTATCGACAGTTTATATAGCACTCTGAATTCTCGTTTAGGCAATGGTTTTATTAATACTGTACGATAGACGTTTTCCCTTTGAGTTAACATGTTTCGATTGCCTTATGCACTTGATGCTAGCCACATAAAAAAACAATTTCACACAAGCTAATAACAACTAATTTATTCAATGCATGTTTCAATATTATATAGGCATAATATGACCTCTGGAGTAAAGGGTTAAAACGTGTACCTGTTAAGTAAAAAAGAGTAAGTTTATGACTATTTTCACAATGCTTCCTGTTTTTATACTTTATAGATCCCTTCATAAACTTCATAAAAAGTTCATTGGTTTTTTCCGGTGGCGACCCTGATCTCTTCAATCGCCCAGTCCAGAGAATACCGGGTGAAAGGGTTAATGTTGATGTTAACTAGATTCTACCCTTACGCTTGTAAGAGGCATCCAACAAAAATGCGTACAGATCCTAACATAAGATGATCTCAACATTTTGCGAGCACACTAGTAAAGTGGTGGCGAGAGAGAAGTTATAAAAGTAGGAGTAATTGACTCCAGAAGTGATAAACGGATTAAGATGCTTTGAAAAATGGGAAAATGGAAGGGTTGAGACTTAGTAGTGTCGACTCTATTGTGAATCTGCAGATGTACGGATTAACTGACAGAACATGATACGAACACCCTCAATAAATGTATACTAAATTATGCACGCATATTGCCTAGCAGAAGGGAATGCTCATATATATTGCTCCTATATATTACCAATTATCAATTTACCAACAATACAATTGTAAAAAGGAAAGGGTTGAAATGCTCTGTTTTGGGTATCGGTTCTACTGGACGCGTACCACATACTTAAAGGGTATTATTGAATAATAACAAGCACAATGTTGCAAGCCAAAATAGGGTTACAAAGATAGCATCGAGTGTATGAACTCAAGCAATATAAAAAAGGACGATCTCAGTCAAGGCGAAAATTATTGCTGGGGAAATGAGTGAATACGTAATTATTAGCTCATTTACTTATTGAGTAAAATTTTATGGCCCCTCATGGGAATTATGTAATTTGAAATGAATTCCATCTGGTTTGTCACCCT
>VICI01004297.1:0-11240 GCA_019593645.1 Akabosia matsudoensis
GCGCTGAAGCACGAATACACTCACAATAGGAAGGAACAGCTTTTCTATTGCTTTTATTTTCAGTTTATGGAGAAGTCAGTTGTACTGAATACAATATATCTGTTTAGGGGAATCGAAAGGGAGCGTGAATATAAAAAAAAGAACCGGTTTTTGTGTTTTACTCTGCTTTTATTTCCGGTGTTCTATTTTCTCTCCCATATTCCTTCTGGTCTTCCACGGTCATTACGAAACAAGCTTGGTCGAAGAAAATGTGTTCTCGCAACAGTTTTACTGCCACACAGCACGATAGTTTTTCACTCCACTTTTCGCGTTTCTGTCAGATTCAACGAACCCTACAAAAACATGAACTCATTTATACATGCACATATATAATGTTACTCTGCTAGGAAATCAATACAATAGCAGATTTCTTTGCTAGACCCTCACTGACTTTCTTGGTAAGGTTGAGAATTGCCATGCAAGAAGAAATACCACGTTCACTGAATGGTGAGTGAAAGCAAATCATTCGCTTTCTCCGTCAATAACGGTTGCAACTCAACGTATTCTCTAGAGTAATAATGCGTAACGGTCTAATAATACATACTCCATCTTATGTATATAGAATAAATCCATTCCCATCTCAACTTCAAGGTATGATGACGCCTAGAAATATCTTCTTTTCACAACTACTCGAAACGTGTTTCATCAGATTCGTTTGCTGAGGCTTCACTTTCAAATCATTTTTATATCAAGCATCGTGCCATTTCTTGGCATACATATTCTACGAAACGGAAATTTCCCATCAAGTTTTTCAAAAGTCTTGATTTTATTCTTCCGCTGTTGTCAAAGTTTAAAACAGGAAAATGTAGGGATTTATCTGGCATCAACAAATTGTAAACATAAAGGCTTTTAAATAGACACCCTATATGTAGCCTTATGACAAAAAAAACTTCATAAAATGTTTAGCATGTTTCACTGATTGAGCACGTACATAAAAGGTGTTGTTCTGTGAGCAGCTATAGCTATAGTATTGGAAAGCAGTTTGAAATATTATGTAATTATCATGTTTCGTTCCTGTCTTCAAAGTTCCTCGAAAAAGGAAATACTTGAGTGCTGTCTACTCTATCATCATGAGCTTTTTGCTGTTTTTGCAATCTTATGGCTTGGGATTCTGTTTTGTATTATGTATACCTCGCCTGGATAATAATAACGTTTGGTGTTGATGAAAAAGTGGCGAGAGGAGGAGTATTAGGCGAAAAGGACAAGTTTTGCTTTTTTAAGCACACGCTTAACATGAGTCCATTGCTCTTCATCCGTTTCAATGAATCGTTTTTGCTTCCTAATGTTATGTTACTCGCTCGCTGATATTCTGCTAAGATTTCTCTTTTTTGCCTCTCTCGTCTACTTTTTCAAGTGCAGTGTAAAGAAAGTGGCTATTTCCTGTCTCACGTTTTAAGTGCCTAATGTGTTTTCTTTGTAAAAGAAGTCCAATATGAGCAGCTATTATTCAGCACATCAGAGAGCCAGTGCTACACGTTATCGCTGTTGCAGTGTGTTTTTCGATTTTGCAGGAGAAAGCGAACGAAATGAAAGGAAAATGTTACACTAGTAGCCGAGAATGAACATACCCCTTGATAGTGAAGCCAAACTGTCTGCATGACATCTACTTCCCTTTCTATTTTATCCGATTTCTTCCCTTTGATATTGCTATTTGCTTTCAAACACTCGCTGTTGTGTTGGCGGGCCAGAGTGTGCACCATAAACCAGGAGCAATTTTCGACTCCGCCAACAAATATGTTTTGCTTGTTTTGACGATAAGAAGACAATATTCCTTCTGGAGCGGTAGCGTAACGTGAAGGTGTTGGTTTGAGAAGATTCTTCATAAAACGAAACAGATTAAAGTTTTGCTTATTTCATTAAACTTTTAGTTTCTATTTATAGTTATTATTACGTTATTAGTTCACTCGTATGTTTTTTAATACAATAGAAAGCGTCTGCTAGGAAAGAAACACGATATGGTTAAATTGATGTCGTTCCCTGAAATGATGAAAATGGTAGCACATACGATGTTTTACGCAACATTGTAGTCTCTTCTCTTCCTGTTTCTTCTCCTGTTCGGTTATTCTACGTTGATTGCTCTTGCAAAAAAATTGAGAGATTTCCCGTGGAAACTTTTAACTGAATTTTCACAGTGGTAACTTCCACTCAGGTGTCTAGCAAAAAGGAAGGGTGTCGCGTTATACAAGGTACACCTGTAAAAAGCCTGGCTCGATGTACAAACCCAGTAATTTGTAGGCGAAAAAGTATTTCACGAAAGAGAAAATGGGGCGTTGTGCAACTGCTTTCTCCCGGATCTGCTGCTAGACGCTGCTGAAATACAACTGGAGAAGATACATGTCAAACAGTTTGCCTTAAAGGAATTAGTTGCTACTGGAGCTCGAACTGTTCTTGCTCCGGCATCGTCATTCTGAAATATTGTTACGTCACTACAATACAACTTCAAAATGTTGTATTTCACATCATAATGCTGCTAGTATTTTGAAAAACTGATTCAACTTTTTTTCAGAATTTTTTACCGTACTCAAGAAAAAGTGAACCAAACGGGATAACCTTTTGGAATTTTCTGTTTCGTGAGATTATATAATAAATATTGGTCGAACCAGCATTATCATAAGGAAAAAAGGATTTTTTTTCTAATTCAAGATGGCTGTTGTGTATACTGAAGGGGACCTGCTTAAAGTATTGGTCTGGGTTTTGGTAAGGGTTGATTAGTTGACTGCAAATGAACTTGGAAAGTTGTAGCCATGGCGGTTGGCGGTGGTTCCCATTACAGTTTAGGTATGCTGAAACATTCCATCTAGGTTTGTTAGTGGGCTGAAAAGAAACTTGTTAAATATTATTTATTTTCAACTTGCTCATCCTTGTCTAAAACAGTACATTCTTCAAATTCATAAAACCACAATATCGCATTAAGATACTATTTATAAGAATGTATGTTTGCGTCTACGAGTATATTAAGAAAACCTTTTTATTACTGAGACGCTAAACTTAAACGGTTGTTCTATAGGAAAATTCAAATTTGACCATGACAACAAACTGTTTGAATTGATTACAATTATTTAGTCTTTATCATTCTTTTTTTCCTATTCTAGGACTTTTGATAACCAACCCCCAAAATTTATTAGGTAATGAATTAAGAATACCAATGTAATCTGGCTCGTATCATGGAGTTCTGCAAGGTTTTTTGGAGTATACTTGAGGGCATGAAGTGTCTACCCATTTTGGTTGCTATAATTGTGCGTGAACTCGAGAAGACAGACATTGTAGTGATATGAAATAAACATATGGCATTAATTTTTTTCTCTCTTAAAATATTCAGTTGTATCGCGTTATCCTATTCTTGATTTTCTTGTCGGCGAGTGTGGGTCTTGCAACATTGACATGTTACCTGTATCTGTATGTCACAGGACGAGACACTTATCCGGAAGTGCAGCCATGCCTAACCATGACTTTCCTTAGCATCTGGGCGGGCTATTCCCTTGGGATGGAGAGTAGGTTTTCTGGGCACATTTTAGATCAGTTAAAACAGCAATTCCCTGGCATCATGAGCTGCGTACGTAGTTTAACGCCTATTATTCAGAATGACGTTTACCAAATTATGTCTCAACAGCAGTTGAATATTTCAGGGAAGATTCGCCGTCCATTTAGGCCTGTTTGTCGTGGCTTTTACGGCAGTATACTTGGAATTTGAGAATGCCAATACGGTCCAGGAGTTCCACCGGAGTCCTTTAGGGATAATGCTAGCATTTGGCGAGACTTTTACCTCAGAGAAGAAAAAAGTCAGTGCAGTGGAAGATGAGCCATGGCATGTTACAGTTTTCCTGTTCGCACTCGCATACCTTGTTTTTGTTACATCAAGAAACCTTCAGAAGGACATGTACCTTGTCGTGAGAAACTTGCCGTCTGTCACTTTCTCAGTGTTTAACAACTGGTTGCTTCGAATCTCATTTGCGGTTCGTTCCGTAAATCTAGTTTAACGGATCCTCTATTGGATTTGCCATTTTACTAACATTTTGTTCTGAAATGAGACCATTTTATGTTTATGTTACAGATTATCCACGTGTTTGTTAATCTAATATACTTTATACCGTGCCTCATTATCGTATACGCCACAACTACCCATAGAACATCCGGGTTGGTATTATATTTTCAGACAAATTTTATCGCAGCGATGGTAGGCATGGTCGTTGCTCTGTTGGAACTTAACCGACCCTGGCCCCAAATCCGCGCACGAATGCCCTTTGTATTCTACGAGGTAGTAGTATTGTTAAAATGCCTCGCAAAGTTTCTTCTATTCTTCACGCCGACATACCAGTAACAAAGTTGTTCATTGTTGTTCGAAAAAATTTAACATTTTCCCTTTCCGTCTAGAACAATGAGTTTGGCAAGAAACTCTTGGCCCGTGTACTTGTCATCGGTATTATATTGATGTTCTACCGACCAAAGAACCGGGCGAAAACCTTGCAATCCAAGTTCGATTCTACAAACAACGATGTGATAAACTTTTGTCTCATGGTTGCATTCACGACACTTCATCTCGTTAAGTTTGGAGTGCATTCTGTACTGGCATTAGCTAATGAATATGACCGTCGCATGAATGAGATAAATAATCTCGTTTTCGACGCGCCAGAATTTGTCGGCTCGAGAGTTAGTCTCCAGTCAGGTCACCATGCACACGGAACGTCGGAGGAGAGAGGAATCTGCATTGAAAATGCGATAATCAACAGCCATTCTCATGATGATCAGAATGCGAATCTAGATTGGAAAACTTCCGCAAATACTTCAGATAAAAATGTCCTCGGGCATAAAGACCATTGTACTGAGCTAGTGGCACATACGAACGTTGAGGATAGCGAACGGGCCAGTCAAAATCAAAACGTTGGGGAAACTGGAGACGCAATATCATCACTGCCAAATACTAAAACAGTAAATTCTGGAACAATGACAACCAACACTGCTACGGCAGATGCCGAGGGCTCACATCTTGAGATGGGGGAAAAGGACTCATCAGGAAGTTAATAGTTGGAAAAACAAATAGAAAACTGTAGTTGAATTACATACACGAGCAAACAAAAATTACAAGAGCAACATGCGAGAAAGAAGGAAATGGAAACTTTGAGATCCTAAAACTTGCTTTAATCATTCAATCAGTGTAACTCATTAATTTCATCATAGTCGATATGGCCTTTCTATATGAAAACAAGAAATGCTCGTATTATGAAATGAAATCTCCCAAATTCGTACAGCCTTGAAATCAATGCGAAACATTTCCATGTTCATTTTAAATTTGAAAAGACGGGGAAATTTCGGTACGTGATAAACGAATTCGTTTTACATCTTACATTTTTGAGGATTTTTGTGTTGTGTAAAACAATCTAGACGAACTCTAGAGTGTAGAGTGTAGGATCATTGGTAGGGAAAGTGCCAAGCCAACCTACATAAAGTTGCCATCATACATCAGCAGCACCACTAGAAAGGGCCATCTGTTAAGGATTGTGTTTGTAAAAAAAACCTGAATAGGTTGGTGAAATGGAATGGCACTTACTTATTTTCTAAAGCGAACGCTCTTAGGAACATGAAAAACCATGATAATAAATGTTAGCTGATGTTCATCTTCAAGATTGCTAACGTATGCATCATTGTGCAGAATTAGCTTTCCATTTTCAGAATTGGACAACAATAACACTTCTTCAAACTATACAATGAAGCAGCTATGGGCGGATTGCCGAGATGTATAGTTAATAGATTGTATGTAAATCTATTGTATAGTTATGGGATGGGTATCTACAAGTTGCTAAGTTTTATATGAGTAGGACCGTCATGTACGTGCGTACGTAAACGCATTTGCTGAAATTTATGGTTTACATTAAATTCCGCTCGTTCAAAGCACCGTTTTACTTTTATCGTGTTTTCTGCAAAGAAGTAGGATTTGCATAGCTTGCCAAGGAAAGGGTTAAGCAGGGACGAATAGAATGTGTGGAAGATTTGCTGGTGAACCATTGACTGATGATCTAAAGCCATCATTTAGAAAATAGTCCAACCACAAAAGACAATTTGCAGCTCGTCAATATCACTACAGTTTTTTCGAGCAAATTGCGTATTTATTTATACTGTGTGAACAAAACAAGTTTATGAAAGAAAAGATACATGGTAGCCCTTAATACAACCTCCTTCCTGTCATTCCATTCCAGTCTCATCTGATTTACCTGGTATCTGTAGTGCATGAAAAAAAAACAATCTTAAAATAATGGAACCAAATTCTAAGAAAGAGAAAAGGAATTTTCACATTAGGTCGTGATGGTACTTTTACCAAAAGGAAAGTTGCGTAAATTGTCAACAATAACTCTAGTTCACCATGCAAGTAAAATAAAAGGATGTCCGAAGGATTGAAAAGCCTCAATGATAACTTTTATAGGTGATTGAACGTCAAATATTGCTAATTATGAGTATCCGTGAAAGCTGTGAACCTTTAATATTCTCAACTCAAGTTTGGTGAGATGGATTGGGAATTCGGCTTACCTTGAAAAAAAAAAGTTAAAACACACACTCAAAGTTTTAATTGACTCGTACGCGGTGAAAGTGGTAAGTTGCAATAAAGAGTAATGCTTTTGAGGTAAGCTCTTCCCATGACTTTCAAATAAGCTCACATCTAAGAAATCGTGTCTCCAAGCCGATGTAGGTACTCATCTTTTTCTTGGCTGGATTGAACGTTACTTACAAACGAACATCCCCACCCCATTCAAGCGCTGCGAAGTTTGACTTTTAAAAGTAAACTGAATTTGACGTTTCAGTCATAGAAAGAAGTTTCATTTCACCGAGTCTTGACAAATTTTTCTCAGATATCTACTTTCTTTACAGCTACATAGTTCATTGTTTATACATCAGGTTTGTACTGAGTGAGTATGGAAATGAAATTCATCTTAGCAGTGAAAATAAGGCATGACACGATGGGGAATGGAATGAAATGCAATTGTATTATCTTGGGAGAACACTTGCAATGTCACTTACAGATTTTAGCTTAACATGACATGATCACAGTGTGATACCATTTTTGAGTGCACATTGGAGTTCTTTAAAATTACTGCCACGAATTTTGATGTTTCTGAACAATATCTCTACGTGTAAATCCACTCAACCCTATATCTAGACTGAATATGACAAAACGTAGTAGTGGAGTTCTATAGCTTATTACCCATGCATGCAAGATATGTGTGAAAAATATTGCCTTCCAAAAATTATAACAAAACGGATCAATGAAGATGGGTTTATCCAGAACCGAGGTTCAGCAATTTAACATCCTTAAAGAAAGAGCATAATTTTTAATGACAAATAAAACGTTACGACTGTTTTACCTTATAGACTTGTATGCAATATAATGACTACACATTTTAGACAAAATTACAGCTTGCTCCACCTACAAAACTTTCGTACATATACAAGTTCGGCGAGGAATCATAACTATAACCGTCTAATTTTGAGTGCTCACGACCACACAAACTCGAGTGTTTTTGGCGAGAGGCTAAAATTATCAAATTAAAATTTTAGGATAGATTTTGGCTTCATCATTCAAACTCAGACTACATACTCGCTCTCGCCGAAAGCTGGTCTGTTAAAAGATGGAGAAAGTGTATCCAGTAGTGGAGCTGTCGTACTTGAGTATGTGGATAGACCCATGTTGGCATCTATGCTCAAAGCAGTTTAGCCACGAAAAGATGGGATGAAAGGAAAATGAAATATGAGGTTGACTTTGACAGTAATACGGATGATGAGGAATCCGTCATCGCATCGTAGTGAGAGACTGTTGAAAAGCGGCCAGTTGAGATTCCAACGGATGCTGACGGTGTTTTTTTCTGGTCGTAATTGTTTTCCTCTTGAGTATCATCCATTGTATGCCTCTGCCCCTTATGTTGCAGTTCTAGTTCTGCTATTTTGCAGAACTCATCGTATGCATCATTACTATTCCTTTGATGATTACTTTGAAAATCGTTTTCACCATGATAATAATCTGATTCCAAATGGGCAGGATCAATGCGACTTTCACCGTAATCTATAGAGCAATAATCGTAGGAAAGGTATTCATCAGTTTTCCCAGCCTTATTGAATCCATCTAACTCTATAAAATGGCCTACTACTGTTTGGTCATCATCACATGACACAGTTTCCGAGTGGGAGTATTCTGGTTGGTAAACATACACATCAGAATTCCGTTTGATATGATCGTCTTGACTAACGTCATAACCTCCATCCGCCGCGTAATCACCGGCAGAATGGGGGTGAAAGTTACTCTGATGAGTTATTCGATTTTCGGAATCCTCGGGGACGGTTAAAAACTGTGCAACACACTCATCTCCAAGTTTATTGTCGTTTACGCCACTTGGTCGTTCACTACTTGAAACAGACATCGAAACCCGTTCGGTTTTTCTGACAGTCTTACTGCCAAAAGCCAAAGTACTAGTCGCATCAGCACTAAAATCAGTTTGCGGTTTCTGATCACGTTCATGTCCACCACTTCGTGAAGACCTCAAAATGGAATAATAATGATCAGGAGGATCATAAGACTCAAACCCAGAGAATGCATTTTTCCTTTCGGCTTCCGTGTTTGTTCCTTTGCCCAAACCATCAGTAGCCAAGTCAACGTCATTTTTTACATATTCCAGAGTGCTTTCACCATCACTATTGCTGTTTTCAGGAATGTCATATCCATCGCACAAACCCATACGTTTCCGAATATTATCAGTCGGCGACGGACATTGCTCTGCCTCTTGTATCATCTCTACTTGAGCGGTACTGTCTACAAAATCTCCACTTTCCCAATCGGCCAAGCCATTTCCTCCGTCCTGGTAATGAACAAAAGCATTGTGAGACCCGTCCAAATCCAAATTCTTCATTTCCGGATGTTGTTTGTACTCGGCTTCCAAGTGCTTGCGAAACTGCGAGTAGAACAATTCATTTACCAGTCGAAGTACAGCTGCTCCATAGCAAGATAGGATTCCCAGAGCCACCACAACTTTAAACAACAGAATGAAAGCCATGTTCATAGAACGCTTGATCAAGGACTACCAAACGTATTATTTTATCGCCGACAGAGTTCTTGTCCTCTGGAAATATTATGACACATAAAATAGTTATAGAGAAGGTACAATTCAATAATAGGGTTGGTTGTCACAAGACACAGTTCTGGACTGGTTGATAGGTTGTAGTGACTTTTCGAGAATAGATGCTGACTTCATTACTTCCTTCTGCTCTTTCTCTTTTTTTCAAAGCTTTGTTTTGAGGAACTCGTTTATTTCTCGACGGTGGAAAGCAAGTAATCACTTCTACGCTAGGTCTGCGTTGGATAATGTTTGACAGTGATAGCATTTGCATAATTGCGTTTCATGTCAACTTTTGTATGTTCTGTCATTTCACTGTTATTACATTGTTGTTTTCAGGTTATTTTATTGTTTGAACACATTCCACATCGTTGAAAAGTAAGGTATTCCCAGTGTCAGTAGAATAAATAGGGAATTAAGGATGACGAAGTAGCGCATATATTCCAGAGCTTCGGGTGTCTGCAACCGAGCCAGCAGACCTGTAGAATTTTCACCTGACGACACGACAGGAGACGTTGATTGATCATCCGCTTTGGCAGTGCTACGTTTTGAAAAGGATGAAGCTTCCATAGAAGAATTACTTTTCGATGCACGGCCAGTATTGTTACTTCCGGGTCCCCGTGCCATTCTAAAATGACACTTACAAAAGTTGTAATTTGTTTTCGAGTTAACTTTTTGTCTAGTCCTCAGCAGCGATGAACAAAGCACAACGAAAACAGAGTATCAAAAGAAGTTTTCCGATGACTGGCATTTGGCAAATATTCCTTGAAAGGAAATACGTTTGTCGCCACAAGAGCAAATCAGTGCTTGAATCGGTCAAATTATAATTGATGTTGCTTTCCCTTCACAGAACAGAACGTTTCTCAGTACATTGGTAGCCAGTCTGTCTGTCGGTTGTTTCTTCTCTGCTCAGGTAAACAGTACTACTAAGTTTAGCAAATTCTCCAAGTGAAATATTTATGACAAATAATAATATGCTACTGCTTGCCCAACTTGCTTTTGTTTTAGCATGATTGTGAGGTACTGAAAACCCATAAAAGTGCTGCCTGATTTAACAGGCTTTGAGCCTTATTTGCTCATGCATCGCCATAACATAACTCACGGGCTTCAGGTTAATGTAATGATGTACGTGATCTAGATAAGTTGTTCTATTCGCCAACAGATCATGTGATACTGGCATGGAGTAGAATGGAATACTAATAAAATTCACAAACTTATATCTTGTTAGATAGAATATTGAAAGGTAAGAAAATGATAATTGAAGCACACTTTCGTGCGCGATGAGAATTCTGATGGGGCCCGTAACACTGTATACGGAAAACACCCGAGTTTACAAGCTGAACAGAATGAGCCAATATTACAGGTAGACATGTGTAATAGGATTTATTACATAGATTTTGAGGTCTTCCTTAACTAATTAGATTTATCTCTTAGTCTCATTCATCCGAATGTCATCATCAATATCATTAGAGTGGTCCTCGTGCGTAATAAAATTCCGTCTCTATTTCTGTTTAGGTGGACGTATGAAGTTTCAAAGAGAGAATGTGTTACTATCTGTCTATTATTTGAAACCTGAGTTCGGCTAGGTTTTGCAGTAAATTCTCGTATCGGTTATCAAAAAACCACCGCGTATTTGTAGTAAAAAAAACTAGTCTGCTGTTGTTATTGGAAATGTATTTGCTGGCAACGTACGTTTTGTCGCGATGACGATATTGTGCGAAGTTTCGTTTTAGAATACGACTTCAACAACTACATGACATTCTTGAGCGCTACTTGCATTCTTTGCTGCAAGTATGTACAAATGAAAAGGGTATCGTAATTACATTTAATAATAAAGCCCACCTCCGTGCATGTGTAGCTTATTTGGGTGGTTCATTTTGCCCCCCCTTTAGTTGTGGTTGAGACTGTTCTCCATTTACAACCCTGCTGGTACAAACTGGGGATGTCTCCTTTGCCGATCTTCCCGATAGCCGTACAGAGTATGCATGCATAAATGCGGTATGTCACCATGAGGATTACCGTGAGTATGGGTATTAGTGTAAGGCTTAACTGTGCATATTAAGCATCGTCTCATTACTCGATCCCTGCATTTTTTACTGTAAAAAAGTA
>VICI01004298.1:0-11236 GCA_019593645.1 Akabosia matsudoensis
TTTTAATGTAAATATCATGCATAAGTTCACTTATTAATCAATTAGGAATGGTAGAGGCGTGCACGGTGTTGAAAGCGAAAAAGATTGCATACATTAATTTAGCAGAGGTTTGTTTTGGTACAATAGTGAATAGTACATCTTTTACATGATGCTTAAAAATAAAATATCAACCGTAGAAAGGGTGTATCATATGCTCAGCTATAATACTCTTACAGGCAAATAGTTAATTCTCAGGTTGCTTCGAATAGTACGGTTCACTGCCAGAATGTATCATTTGCGTTTAATTGCAAGCGAATGTGTGAACGACTAATTATTATGAAGCATCCTAAATGAACTTGTGTGGCTTTTGTATTCGTAATGATGTCTTGTTTGGAACTCATCCAAAGATTTTCCGTTCTACGTACTCTCTGATGTCTTCGTGCGCTAGTAGCTCATATAGCACAAAGTGTCTGATTCGGATGAACACTTTTACTTATGCTAATTCCGATTAGGTAACTTTGTATCGTTATTTTTAGCTCATTTCATCGAAAAGTTCACCCAAAGTAAGCATAAAGAAGTTTATGCTACGGTTTGACCATTACAAAAATTATGCTAAATCAAATAACCCGTCGGGTCACATCAACATATTTTTGTCATTTTTAAAATGCCAAAATCCATGTTTCACATACCAGCTAATATTTTTTCTAGCTTGATGACAGATATACTAATCATAATTTTCAATACCTGAGACCTAATTTATGACTTTGTCTGATAGCATCTTTTCTTATCTCTTAGGATGGCACGAACAGCACAAAGTGTCTGATTCGGATGAACACTTTTACTTATGCTAATTCCGATTAGGTAACTTTGTATCGTTATTTTTAGCTCATTTCATCGAAAAGTTGACCCAAAGCAAGCATAAAGAATTTTATGCTACGGTTTGACCATTACAAAAAATATGCTAAATCAAATAACCCGTCGGGTCACATCAACATATTTTTGTCATTTTTACAATGCCGAAATCCATGTTTCACATACCAGCTAATATTTTTTCTAGCTTGATGACAGATATACTAATCATAATTTTCAATACCTGAGACCTAATTTATGATTTTGTCTGATAGCATCTTTTCTTATCTCTTAGGATGGCACGAACATAGCCTTTAGACAACAACTAAATCTTCACCCCACAAATCTTGGCTTATGTCACGGCGCATAAGTTTTTATGATTATTATCATAACTGAGTCTTTGTACCTTCAACCTTCCAAGTTTACACTTAATTACATGCACCTTAGTATGGGTAATAATGTTCATGTCAAATGGATTTATTCCTGACCTGGCCTTTAAATTGCATGCACAGTTCTTGTGTTATTTATTGCTGATATGTGTTCACATAAAAAACTAAAATAAATTATCAATCAAGCGTATTCGAGTGCAAGTCAAATTTTCATTCTAAATGTCAGGTATGCTTTTGCTTAATTTTAGTGTTTAAAGGCGAAACGATTCATTTTAAGATTGCGTTGCAAGAAATTCCGGGTGAGTCGCGATTTGAGTAACGATTTGAAGTTTAGTGACTAATATGCAACAAAAAGTGTACCGTTAAACGTAAAATAGCTAACAATGTCAACTAGACGCTTCAAAGATAATGGTATCTTGTAAAAAATTACTTTGATTGCAAAAACAAACAATTTTAAGGCTTGCACATACATTGCGAAAGTTGATGTTTTACATTGGTAAAGCCGCTGCGACCCTAATCTTGTACTTTTGTAACGTGCACCATTTCGGCCCAAATACCTTAATTCAGTTAATTCACATTCGTACTCAAGATTTTTTTAAAAGCTAACAATGCAACNCGCTGCGACCCTAATCTTGTACTTTTGTAACGTGCACCATTTCGGCCCAAATACCTTAATTCAGTTAATTCACATTCGTACTCAAGATTTTTTTAAAAGCTAACAATGCAACCTATAAAGAGGTACAAACTGCATGTCTACGCTATCACCGTGTGGAAATCATACACAGTAGGCGATTGTTTAAAATATTTAATAGGCAAACTTTACGAATATCTCTTTGATCACTTTTCGCATATTATGACTTTTCAAGATGTTGAAACGAGCATATCCTTTTTTTGTATAATCGTATCAGGTTTAAAAAAATCTACAAAAGCTTTCAGTGTTTTTATCACATTTCCTAGTCATTACACTTTAGCGAGTAACGATACTTGCGAGTAAAATGGTTATTGCACGACTGAAACATAGTGTTTTTCTACTATTGTTCATGATGAATCATTCTGATACGATTTTTTTAGCATGCTTCATATCTCGGGAATATGATCATGGCCAAAGCCAAACCCAGTCTGTCAACTAGTTTGTTTCTACTCCATACAATACAATTAGGAAAAAAATATGAAACTTGTAGCTCGGTTATGTCGCCTTAATCTTATGCGATATTTTTTAATGCAAGTCCTCTCGACGAAGTAATGTTTTGGGATAAATACTGTGTAATCTTGAAAATGCTTGTAATTTTATATCATACAGACATTAGTCTTGTTAATGTAGCGCATTAATATGCTTCCCAAGTCGGTAATGACTGAGGTTTGCACATTTTTTATGTAGCTAGCTAAACCAACAGTGTGCCAGCCTTATTTGTCAAGCACTAAACGTTAAAACTAGAATTAAATCGTAAGTGTACACTCTATATTTTACAGAAAACAAAACGATTATATGGTCGCTTTAATGTGATTTGCATATATATGGTGCTATCATAAAGTTACATCTACATTTTTTTAGAAAATGTACGCAATATCTAGCATATAAGTGTGATTGTTTGCCCTGCAACAATGTGAATGCACATATTTTTTTGTCGTGTTTTGTTTGCGTGTGGGACTCTTGTGTCTCTTAAAATCTTGGCTGGTTTGTTTCTTGTATTCATGCATAACAATTTGAAACGTCTGTGTGAAAAGAGGAAGTGGACAAGAATTTGTTGTTGTTTTTTTTTCTCGCAAATATTATATTTCTGACTGCAGAAAAACGTTTACTAGTGTCAAGTTTTTTATAAAAACCAAAAAACAACTAAGTTAGCATAAATAGATACAGAAACATAAAATTATGTGAGGTAGGTAGAGGGAAAGTGAAATGTTGCGTTGCATTGTCATTGTGGATGTCGTCTGCGATTGAATATTATCGCAGCGGAAGCTGTTCTATGCATCAAAAACATTTTCATTGTGTCTAAAACGATAATACTTACAAGTAGAAATTGATTTGCATTGAAGCCTTCTTGAGAATAAGTTTAATTTTTGTTCAAAAATAAATTTGTCGTGTGTTTCTGTTCAGTGGTTTCCTGACAAATGAGATTGGCCGGTTCTACGAGTTGGTTTGTGTGTTGCATAAGTTTTTATAGTTGTTATTAGATTCTTTCGAGTGCGTTTCCATGAAAACCACTTTCGCTGAACCAGACCTATCTTTTGTATCGCTAAGTTACTACACACAATAGTTAATACTACGCATAATAGTGCATATTTGGAACTCAGTGTAGAATATGTGCTGAAGTTCCAAAATGGCAGATCAAGTTATTGTTACCGTGGTTGGAACATCCGAACCCATCCTTGATAACGCCAGCGAGGATGTGTTTTTCGTGCAATCAGGCGTGACAGATGATTTACAGGATACAAATGGCGGAGCAACGATACGGAAGACAAATTGGTTGTTCCCAGGGAGAAACTCTGTAAGAACAAAAATATAACAAAATGTTGTTGCCTACGAAATGCAATGGCATAATAAAAAAGTATTTTGTAAGGCTATCAACCAGCATAAGTTTTGTACACTCATTTTATGTTTTCATTCAATCAATCATGCAAAATATAATCTTTCAGAAAAAATCTACAGATTTGCACAAGAATCGTAGCAGTTCCAAATACCTACATAAACTTTTCAATTTCGTTAGCATTTCACTAAACCTGGCTCCAAGCCTTTTTTGGATTATTAAATGATAAACGAAAAAAAGAATACAGCACTTAGATTATTACAGGAATGAAAAATCGAAGGATTTTTCGTCTGTAGCTTCTAGCTACAATTTCGTTTTCTTTTGGAAACATCGTCAGTCGAAATGTGAGCGAAACTTGGTTTGCCATAGCAATTCTAAATTCTACGCAGTTTGTATTCGCTCGTGTTACATTCACTGCATGCAAAACATTTCAAGTAAAGGCAAGGATTTTGCATGCTAAGGAATCCCTCGCTAATAATATTCTCTAATAATTTTATGAAGTCGTACTTTTGCCCGTGAAAAAAGTTGAAAATTTAGAATCCTCAACGTATTTGATTAAAGCTGGAACATTTACATTTGATGAATATATTTCCCGAGTTGTATTCATACCGAAAGAATAGGAAATTCTTCGGAGAAACTATTCAACCTGTAAGCTCAAATCAAACTCATTTTATCCTGATTTAAGAAAGGTAAAGCAAACTTTGTCTGGTGTAACCGCCTATTTGAAAGCCTACTTCTAATAAGTACCTGAGAATAAATTGGCATCCCTTTTGTAATCATGTCAATATTGTTTCGATTAGCATCAGTATTGAGTACTATTGAAGCAGACAGACACATAATGAAAAAAAAACTTAATGAGGTTGAGCCTTTGTTTGCATCACAGAACTCCCGTTATACCTCTAAGCGCTATATGACGTTATCATTGCGTCTCCGACACGCAGTATTTCTTCTTCTTTCTTTCCTTATATAGAGCACACGGGAAGATGCGGATAGTCAAGCTCACGCTCAAATTCATTATTGATTACAACTGCGTCAGGTAACTTCTTCGTAGTAGAATGTTGATGTTCGCAGTCTCCACCCGCACTTGCTTTCTTTTCATTCCTTTTATGAAAAAAGGCAACCTTATAAAGTACAAGCCCTATAAAACTGGGTAATCTCAAGGAAAAAATACATTTCCCTATAACATTTTTTGCCGACCGTAATAAAAGAGTCTACTTCAATGAAAAGCATATGTATATGTACCATTATTGTGTTAAGTCTCGTATGAGAGTATATGAGCATTCATAAAGTATTAATATCAGATTAAAGATTTCGGTCGCAGACAACCAGTACAGACAGAAAAACAGCAGGGTAGACCTCATGGTGCCAACAAGATGTGGTTTAATACCTAAAACAGACTGTAAAAAATAATACTTTGTATGGTTTGGGGTTAGAAACAATGTGTGGGATTCCAATGCATTATTCTCGTTTCCTTTTTGCATTGGCAAAGCAATAAGATAACATTATATTTGCACGCTATATTATCATCGCCATAGTCTCTTTTATTCGCGAAGCGTGGCTTCAGTGCATGCCCAAAATCCACGAGTTTTCGGCCCGCCAATGGCTATTTCATGTAAAAGAATAAATCATGGCATCCTAAGTCCCTAAAGGAAACCTTGATAATGAGTAGACAATGTTGTACACACGAACAAGAAAACATGATTGTTTACTTGCAAAACAAAAATCAAACATTGTTTCAATATTTTCAAAAGTCTTCAGCGCAAATGCAGTGGGTGCTAAAGGAAAAGTAAACAAACTATGAGTTTTTATGGGGATGTTGAAGTTAGGTATCTGCCTCCGCTCACTATACTCCCTTTCCTGTCATTATCATATTTTTTGCCTGATGTACATTTATGGAAAATCGGGTTACGGTTACAACGATTCGATTGCAGTAATCTATTGCACTCTCGACAATGTTTGCAGTTGTGACAGATATCGCTCATTTTTATGCCTACATATCCTCCTTCTTTTCTTCTCGTGGTGTAAAGTTTCTTTTCGACCGTCTTACAAATGAGGACAGTCAACAGCTTTCAAAGTTCGTGACGAAAGTTTCATTATAACGAGATTCGATAAAAAAAACATCTAAATGTAATATAATCTCATTTGCAAAGAAAATGTAATTAAAACATTCCCTTTGATAAGTTCAGTTTTCCCCTATCTTTCGTATTGTACTAATTACTGAGAGCTGTTTTAGTATTGGCTGTTGAAGTAAGTATTGAATGTTACTATCAGTATAGTATACGCCCGAATTCTAAATACATGACGTGTGCCAAAGCCTTGTTCAAGTTGGTCTTCGCTTGTTGCCCACGAGAAGTTTTAAAGTTATCTCGAGTAGACTATTCTCTGAGGCTAATTGAGGGGAAGCGTTATGTGAAATCATGAAACAGCCATCAATTTTGTGTAAAGGGCTGTATGAATACCACTGGTGAAATTAGGCACAGAGTCATATCAGCACAATGTGGATTATGAAGTTTATTACGTATTGAAGTTTTCGTTTAAGAATCTTCTTCTTTAGTCCGATTGGGTCTGATTCATACGGCTGACCATTACAGCATCTGTCTTCGTAGTGTGAACTTCTTGATTTATAAAAAAATTTCCACCCATTCATTCAAAAGAAAAAAGTTTTAATATTTTTTTCGTGTAAACGGTTTTTATTGATGTACCTATTACTTTAAAAGCTTGTTTTATGTTCGTTAAGTTTTTTTCCTGTTAGTAGTTGTGGCCTAGTACGGAAAACGCATGCGTTTCGGTAAAAAAGCGTTTCGTTTTCATCCTTACACTTGTGTGGGTTCAACTAACAAAACTTTTAACTGTAACATTAATCCAGTGTTAAATTGTTGAAATGTAACACATGTTTATTAAATGTACTGTAGTATATTGCATTTATTGGTGTTTTCTGATTTAATACAAGGTATTACGAGTGATTGCTTGTTGTGTTGCATTGCACGACTGGTATTTTCAACAGTTGTGACATTCGTTGGGTTACGGTTTAAGTTTTCTTTGTGTTTTCTTTGCTGGAGTTTACACAACTCCATGAGTATGTACAATTAGATACAAAAAAAATCTACATTTCACGAAGACGTATAAAGTGCTTCAAACATTTTTACTGACAATAGCTTTTGTAAAAGCCCCTTTAACTACTTCCGGAAAATGACACACGTCTTGAGCTACAAATCTTCATCCGGATTAAGTGTTCATACTTTGAGAGAAAAACGTGGCTTAAGCGTAAAAGGTGAGAAAACAGTGTGGAAAAATTGTAAAAATGGCTTTCCTCCTTTTACGAAAAGTACAGACATAAAAACCTCCGCTATATTTTCTTTCCAATTTATCATTTGCCGAAGCATCCGAATTCACATCAACCTGAGATATTTTGCAACATCCTTTGTTTCGCCATAAAATGAAATAACATTTTGTTTAATCAGTCAGTGAAGTTTTCAGATCCACGTGGAACATTAGGAATAAAAAGAAAAAGCGAATGAACTCTTGGCGTGCGGTACAGGAAAGAAAATGATCGTTAGATGTGAATGCGTCGGGTTTCTGGATAAACAAACACTCATTTTTTACTCTTCCCCGTGGTACAAAAAAGCATTATTGAAGCACACCAAAAGTGTCATTCAAAGCTTAAGTAAATGGGGAACCGTTTTATTTGCAAGCTTGTAATGAGTCTAGAAAGACGTTTGCGCTAGCGTACGACATGGCGTGCGGTACAGGAAAGAAAATGATCGTTAGATGTGAATGCGTCGGGTTTCTGGATAAACAAACACTCATTTTTTACCCTTCCCCGTGGTACAAAAAGCATTATTGAAGCACACCAAAAGTGTCATTCAAAGCCGAAGTAAATGGGGAACCGTTTTATTTGCAAGCTTGTAATGAGTCTTGAAAGACGTTTGCGCTAGCGTACGACTCAGTTTGGAATGATAGAATCCCGAATTACTGAATTATTTATGTTTCCATTTAAACGAGAAGGAGAGAACGCACATCAGTTCAAGAGTACCACAAGACCGCAAAAATATCTTGACGTTGCGTCTGTAATAAACCAAGTAGGTCCTTCATTTCATTATTGCCAGTACAATGGAATAGTTCCAATTACACTTTTTCTCCTTCACAAAAGCACGCTCCGTAATAGTATTTAATGGTTTGTGGCAGCTGTGCAAAACTTGAGTTTTTTTTCGTTGTGCGCAAAGCATTCAAAATTATTTGTGTAAACAAAAAGTGTACGAGAATTTCTCTTCGAGTGTGTTCTTGAATTTAAAATGTCACTCAGAATCTCAGATATGAAAGGAACGCATATAAAACACTGTTGTTGGAAGGAAACACGTTTATATTGTGTTTTAATGATAAAAAAGCATTTCTTCCACCTTTGAGAGACTTTATTTTGTATGCAAACAAAGCCAACTCCTTTCCATTTCCTTGTTTTATAACATCATCAAGTGTCAAGCACGGAGGAAGCAGCAGACTGAAACGTTACTTGTCCGGAATAGCATTTTTTTTGCAAACTCAGCTACAAACCTGATTCTTCTTTGGCCTTTTTTCGTATCGACATTTTAGCCAATCTGGCGGAATTTAGGTTTTTTTCTGTCGTGTGAAATAAAAAAATGGTCGTAGATATTTTTAGATCTGTCTTTCACATTTTTGATAACTCGTAGCGAAAACATTTACAAATACTTACATATTGAGGAACCTGGCGAAATGTGGGTAAAAAAAATTTCCTTACAACATGAATTTTCTAGTCATTTGCAGACTATAAAGTTCTGAAACAATGAAACATTATTATTGATTGGGTAGGCATACCTCTCATGATGTCTTTGACTTGGCCTTTTGATATCTTCGCCTTTTGGTTCCGTCTTTCAAATCAATCTAGCCATAAACCGTAAAAAGTAGGTAGTGCTTGTGCGCTATCAGTAGTAGTTATTTTTTTTACGATGATTGTGCCTTGACCCTTTTAATTACTGTGTTTTTGTAAGTGAAGTTAGAACTATAAAGCAAAAAACTTTCCATCGGCATGTAAAAATTAATTATTTAATAGATTCTAGTAATTGTAGCAAAGTGGGTTGCTGTTTATCAAATCATCATATCAATTTATGTAACGAATAGCTGGATTCTCCTCTAAGTTTATGTTTACTTATCTTAAATATTGGGCTCACAATGAAGGTGAACGTATATATACAGAAAAAACAATTTTGTCTCGCTTATGTAGTATTTTTTCAACCTGTAATTATGAAAATACCAAAACTGATTTATGGCTGAGTCAAAATATTTTTTTGCTGTAAAAGTCTAAAATGCTTTATGCAATCTAATTATAAATGGACCATTCATTCTTAAAACTTGTAAGAAGACATTGATGAGCTGAGTTATTTCAAGTTCAAAACTTAACAAACAAAACGATCAAACCATATTGCGAAGATTTGAACTGTGAGCTGCCTCGAAAAACTAAAAGATCTTGGCAAAAAGAGGATTGATGGATTAATGAGATAATTTAAGCAAGCTAAATAGGTGCATTTATGATGTAATTAAAAGAAAGTTTAAGAAAACGTGTTGATTCATTTGTACCAAATCTCAAGTAAAAACAAAAAATACACAGTAAGTGAGCAATTTGGTTGGAAGAATGATGAAACGTAGCCTGCATAACGCACACTCAATTGCCTTTATCACTTTTTTAAGAAAAGCCATAACTCTTTTGCTATCTCTGCATGGTGTGGCGAAATGCACTTTTGATGACGGTTACATTACTTTTGTCGAATTTTCGCAGCAATTAAAGCCCTTATCGTTAAGTGCTCACCCCTATGAGTATACACTGATTTAAAGTGCTAGAAAAATTGTAGCTATTATTATAATGACGAATGAGTAAGACTGTACGAAAGGTTGAAAGAAAATTGTACACGGTGCAAAATTGAAAAATAAGAAAAGATGCATATTACAACCAAGCTACTCATTTACCTTACACCGTGCACGATTCCCCGGTTGAGTGTCATTTACAGTCATTTGCGAAATTATTCGGAAAACTCAATTAAAAAGTGAATCCAGCAAAGTTGAGAAACAAGTGAAAGCATGAATAACATCGTAGCTGAAATGTGTCAAAAAAATTAAACGCGTTCCCATTCAAAGCAAGGCAAGGGCAAACTGTCACTTTTTTCTTCATGATGCGTCAGTGTGCACTTCAGATTCGTGTCGAACAAAACACAGCAACGTCATTAAATTTCAATCCGTGTAAACAATTTCCTTTTGTGTATAGAACCGTGCAGGTACAATAAAGATCATCAATTTAATTTGAGTACAGCACGATCATTTTTTTGATGTTGCGAGTATTCAAAGTAGTCGTTTGATACCAGTATCCTGTGAAAGGTATGATTTAAGTAGTTCAAACATAACATGAAAAATGTAGCCTAAATGAGACAAATCCCGTCGTAATTGCTGTACGTAATCGTTTTGCACATATGAAAACATTGATTTAATGAATCCGTCACGGAACATGTCTTTACGAAGAATATCCGACTATTTTATCATAGTTAACTGAAGGAAATTAAAGCTTAAACTTTTAAATTTACACTATAATTTGGCAATCTGAAATCAACGCGAAGACAAATTTACGCTTTAAAATTTACCGTCTTTTTACTCCTCATTTCAAGCAAAGCTTCAGACACCGGATATATCTGAATATGCATTTGATATTTTCAAATTCACGGGAATCTCAAAGTTAGCAAGCCATAATGGAAAGTTTGCAAAGCGATCCGCTCATGTTGCAGTTAAGTAGGCTACTAAAAAAGTGAAATTAGCAATAACTTCTTATCGAAAAGTCTCATTATCTTGCATATGTCTATGACAGTGCCACAGTTGTGTGCTTCGAATAATCAAATCCGTCAGCTTCCTTGACAGGTGCGTTACGTTTAACAATTTTACATGCTGAACTAATTGTACTATTATAACAAGATCAAACGCACGATAATTTTTCCTTTTTCGTCTCAAAGATGACCAAACATGTCACCACACCCGGAAACGCATGTATAAATATCCTTTTAACGATACAAGTTTTCGCTACATTCACAACGTGATGAACTTATTACTGAAAGGCTTAAAAGGTTGAAACTGCCCATTATTTTATGTACAACATCATATAAGTTACACGATCTCAAATATTCAAAAATCTGTTTCGATGATAAATAGCGATTAGCCTATGCGTATTTTGTTGGGGTACAAAGTAACCTGCAGAAGGACTGGCTACATACCTAATTTCCTCGGCCACTAAAGATATTAAACTCTGCTACCGGTTTTACCTCTTTAGGTATAAAATTGCGAAAGTTTTGCATGTTTCGTTGGTTAGTTTACGAAATTTCTTTTTTTTATCGCATGAAACGACGACGCCAAGCTGATTGGCACTTCTGTAGCCGGACAGTCTGAAAATATAACTATTGATCGCTGATTGCCTAGTAAACTTTTAGATTATGGATAAGAAGATTT
>VICI01004299.1:0-11235 GCA_019593645.1 Akabosia matsudoensis
GATGAGTCAAAAGGAGTAGAATTATTTATGATCACTAAATTTCCTAGAAAACTTTTTCCTTCGACCGTACACCAACATATAGTAAAGTAACTTTTGCAAAAGGAGAGCATTAAATCCTGACAGACGAATTTGGAAATTTTTACTTCAAAATCGTCTTATTTTAATCGGAGCATGATGTGAAAACTATTTACATTAGTAACTAAAAAATATTTGTTAGCCGAGCGTGGGTTCGTGATTTTAATGATAGTATGGATGTCCGATAATGCAGGAATTTGTTTACTGCATAGCTTTCCACCTTGGATAACATTAGCATATAGGAAAGTTAAAAATACATACCTCAGTCAGCATAGATTTAAACATTGTATCAGTAAGATAGCAATACGAAGTATTCCCGTTTTGCCTTCACCTTGTTGTTTCGTCCTTGATAAGGATTCGTGTGTACGGATCGAAACGTCGGAATTTGAAATAAATTTCATCACTCGTTGAACCGTTCAAAGCTTAACTAATAAGAAGACGCTGTTGCTACAGTAACTGACCATACGACTGATGAAGTTTGAGTACAGTAACTACGATTGATAACAGAAAAATTCACAGAACTTAGAAACAATTATATAACAAGAAGCCTATTGGGCTCTTATTAATTTTTTTGGTATGATTTTTGTATGAGTGTGCAAAGATATAAGCGGTCGTATCAGGTCTAGTATAGATTCAATCAAAAAGGTTAGCTATAAAAAGACAGGAAAATTGAATACGAGATGGATAAACTGGTCAGGTCCAACGGTTTCCTTTTGCTGGTCGTTGTCTCTACTATTTATTCGATGCTGTTTCTTCTCATTCTTATTCTATGGGTATAAGCATATTAGTCAATGCTTAAATACTTGTCATTCAATAGAGCCACGCATCAGTTTAGTCAATACGGTAATCTTTGTTTTCCAATTCAATTAGTGAGCTTCCATCACAACAACTTACAACATCGCTTCACCTTACCTCATAGCAAATCGCTCATTATGCAATACAAAGGGATCCAAACCTGAGACTGAAAATCATTGAAATATTTGTGGACATAGTGCCCATTCGTAATTTAAAATGAAATATTCGACTAAGAAATATTTATACTGTGTAACATGGAGGAACAATTAATAAGTATTTTCAGTCTCGGACTGCGGAAGATTTCTACATTGGGTACATTGGGTATCTTGGCCCAAAATAGACAAACTCGATTGATTGCGAAGCACAAAATCTTGTAACTTTCCTCTCCGTAGATTCCAAATCCACAATTATGCAAGCTTTAGTGTCTTGTGAATCCTAATATGTATGTGACGTAAGATAACTATCGTCATTTCTAAGTGGGAGCTTCCTTCTCCTGCAATTTTACATAGGATTGTCTACAATTCTCTTCGTCAAGAATTAAACCAGGACACTATGCATCCGTCTTTAAATTTCACTGCATTTACACCTACTCGAAAAAAGGTATAGTAAAAAAACTCACAAATACTATCAACTATTGCAGCTGGCAATTTCATTAAGCGTGACTATCAGATTTACGATAGGATGAAGTGCCAAAAAAGCTACTAAAGATGACGCAAGTAAGAACTCAAACGGCATAGTATTCGTTATTCACAGCTAAATCGCCGTTTTTGCCAATTACCTACGTGTGATACATAGAGTTTGTCGTGTGAGGTAGAATACCTGAGAATTACATGAAAACATTCCGACAAATTGTGGCAGCAACGATAACATGCATTTTAAGGTTTGGCTTTTTGCTCAAAATTTAAAATCAGGACATTTTATCACAGATGTCCTCATAATTGGCAATATTCCCAACTGACTGCATTATTCCAAGCAAAGGCTACATTGATTTAGGGATAGAAGTTACAGAAAATTGCGACAGTTTACATATGCCACAAGTGCAAACGTTAAGAGATTTCTATTAATAATAAAGATATCAATTAACCTGAAAAATTTATGCGATCTGCTTTGCTTGGAGGTTCGTGACAGGATGATCATCGACTGATGCTGCTTCTGCTGGCTACTCGTCATCAAGCGTCGCTTTTGGTGGGCTGAATACAAAGATGTAGAGTTACATGTTGCAACATTAGCTCCTTCTGCCGTTTGCAAATTGCATGCCGTACTGGTAGATGCTTTCATTACTTCTTTGATACTCTCCTGGTGCGCTACTGAAGCTACTGATGACGAAAGAAAGGTTAGATTTTCTGCCATTCTTCGCATTCTTATTTGAGCTTCAGTTTCTTGTTCTGGGCTAGATCCACCACAAGCATCTGGACTCCCTTCAAGGAAAGAACCACTAGCAACAACTCGCTTGTCTCGAGCTACCCCTTGTAATGTGAAATCTTCCTCAGTTACACCTTCCTCTTCTTCGGAGACATCTGCCATTTCGGCAGGTATGCACGGTGTTGACATAGATGTTAAGCAATGTTGTTCTGAGGATGATCCCTCCTGACCAAAAAACTTTACAGTTTTCTTAAGCCCATCTGTGCTGTCACTGCACAATAAGGAGGAACAGGAAGTAGAAACCTGTTGTTGACTCTGTAATTGATGAGACCTTGTGGTTGAAGAAGACGAGGAGGATATTGATCGAGTAATTTTTCTCGTAGTGGTACTTTGGGAAGATGAGGACACTTGAAATTGATTTTGATATGGTTGTTCAACTGGGTGACCCAAAGTAGACAGTAGGAGTTTTTGTTGCTCTTGCTGATGACGTAGAAATATTTGGTTTACTAAAAAAGTGTCTTTGTACTTTGGGTTCCCACCTGGAAACTGACATGCAGTTTCAGGAGTACTGCTTTCACCTTCTCTTGTTGATGGCAAAGTGTTTGGCTGTATTAAAGATTCACCGGGTAACTCGACAATTCCTTCAACGAGAGGAGGCGAAGATGATTTTTCAGTGCTACCAGGTAGAGAAGAGAACGATACTGGGAATCGGCTCGGGGCTGGAGACCTTTCCGATGGGGGTGGTGATGTGGGAAGTTCTACAATTTCTACATGCTCAGCCATGCTTTCTCTATGAGCACGACAGTGAGAACAGAGAGAACTTTCTCAACTCAAAAATTAAAACTCACACCTTGACTTGGCACAAGCGCAGGTCATATTTTGCACTGCAGTAGTGGTTCTCTCAACATGGTGGTTCTACATGCAGGTTTCATGGATAGTTGCAAGCGTTGCGGTAAAGCTTAATCTAAGCGTTTAACAGAAGGTATATCCATCAAATCAGGCGATTTCCTACTAGCAGCTGTGGCATTTTACCGCATCTCTCTGTCATCGAAAATCTTTCTCTAGCTCAAAGAGCTCCAATTTAGCAATCTATTTCGTATTCCAAACCTTCAGGACTTACATATCAATGTCTTCGGACAGCGTATGTACCTGAGAAGAAGACTAGTCGTATCTACGTGTTTATATGTTGAAATTTCCATAAAACCCTTGAAAAAATACAGGTTTTAAATAAAGGTTAAGACTTTTTAACATTTACTTTATACTTGCTTCTTTATTTTACAACTTGCTTCACAGTTGAAGAATTCAAATCATCATGAAGTTTCGCAGTATTGGAAAGTGTAAAAGTTCTACCCTCCGTCTATCAAATCACTTAACAAACTTTCTTCGTTTTCAATATCAGTTCATGGGTGATGTTTTCGTCCCAGTGTCAGATGAACACAAACACAAATTTTCGTACAAAAAACTTTGATCTAGCTAATATGAGGAAAAGCTATAGGAGAAAATACATTCCGGCACAGTTTTTCTCCTTTACTTGACAGAAACTTAACAAGCAAGTGCCACAAACACGTCCAAAGATCACGAATCTTCAAACACCAACTTTTGACTTTCCGACAATAAAAAGTATTACATTGTATAGTGTGATTTCCCTGCAGGAAGGGAGTAATACTATGGAAGGCTTCTTTTGTGACAAACGTCGATTTTCAATCTTAGGAATAGAATGGACATCTGCTAGTCTAACAACCAGCTCGTATGATTATCTTCTCGTTTATGAAAACAAACACTTCTTTTCGCGTTTACGCAAACACCAATCTTCATCTCCACAAAATCTAGCTTGTTGTTAGGAAAACGTTGATTTCTTTTTCAGTACAAGTAGGATGTAGCAGGACGAGAGGAAATGTTATTGTCACTTTTACAATAGCTAGGTAAGCGCTCTTGTGCTGTTATCAGTGAAAGGGATCTCGATATCCAATATATTTTCCTTTGGTTTATTCAGTTCCCGTGGATGAGATTAAAAAAGGCTTTCTTCGACTGTGTCAGAGCTTACGTATCTGACTCACGTCATCATTGTTCTTCTATATCCAAGAAAATATACTTTTCTTGTAAAAACAAAGGATTTCTATGCTTCAAACGATATACAAATATAAAGCTAAAGAGGCAAGGCTTATGACGACGTATGTACGTAGGTATTCAACAAAGCACAGAAGTTTCATAGTTTCAATCCTTAACAACCCAATTATCACTCCTTTTAAGAAAACATTATCACTCCGTTTGTAAGCCTGATATTCTTCTCTTTTCACATGTCAAGGCAATACTGTTTACTCTGATACACCAATTTCTTTTCTTTTTTTGCATATAGGTGTTTCTAAAAAGATAACCACTTTCTTAGCTTTGTTCCGAAATATGATTCAGACACAAAGAGAAAAGGAAGCTTGCAGTAAAACAGAAGATAATGCTTGCTAAGATTTTAACTTATGGATTTTTTGTAGAAAATAAGCCAAAGAGTGCTGCAGTAGTTAAAGCCGTACACTTGTTTTCTCCTTGTACTTTTGTTTCTGAGTAGATAGCAATAGCACTATGATCACGGTCAAGATGTATTCCAATTGTAAAGGTGTGTGTCCTTGTGTTATTTTGAGCTTAATATAGTGCCACGCGAATGCATGACATTTAACTAAAAAATTGTATCTTTGGGTATGTATGTAACATCCCAATGGTCACATCGTTGCTCAACTGACTGCACGTACTGAAAATTCACTTGCAAAATGTGTTGCTTGTACGTGTCACACGTTCGAAAACATTTCAGCGTTTTTTAAGAATTCGACGAAGAAAACTCTTGCGCTTTGATATTGCCTGTATTATAGTTTTTATTCTAAACATAAAGTGCAAAAAGTTTTCGCACAAAAACATCACAACTGGGATGATACTAAGGACGCAAAGATATCTCAGAAACAAGCAAGTCAGTCGTCCTCTTTTTTCGGTTGTTGGGAAAGGAATCCTCTTCGGAAAAAGCTAGGTTTGCCAAGAAACATTGCCACCATACAACAGAGTTGGTGCAGTATCATATCGTGACTACAGAAAAGCCTGGTAAACTACTATGATGAGGGTTTTAGCCCTCGCCACTACTATTTTCACATTGCTCCGGTTTCCACGTAACTTTATGTCATATGTCTAGTACACGAGGTAATAATAAGAATATTCCATCCAACAAAGCATCGGTGAAAAAAGAAAAAGAAAATAGTGTTGAGGTGGCAGAGATGAGGTTATCGTCGCCAACGCCAAAAATATGAACAATGTTAGGGATGATTCATGCGAATATAAAAAAGTTATACTATTCATATAATTTTTGTTGTCTTGTGTTGTTTGGTATTGCTATTCGTAGTGTAGTTCCTACAAAATTGGATATTCGAGATTTTCTCATAAGTCGATTCTATAAACTGGGTAAGCCTTATTTGCAATGATGTGTCAGCAGGGATCCTGTGCGTTGACGGAATAGTATACATTTACGAACTTATTCAAAACATTAAAATTACAATGTGAAACAAGTGGGCTTCTCAATTTTGATGCAAAACATGCGTTGTTTGCGATTTGCGTAAAGGTTTCTTAAAAAACTTCTAGAAAAAGGGAAAATTTTGCAAGCTGCTGAGTTTCTCAAGTTTCTTAAGCGCTGGGGACTCCATTATTACTCATTAATAACTTGTGCAGAAATCCCCAGAAGTAGTATGCAGACGTACGCACCCAAGTTCACCTTTTTGGTTGGTGTTTGCAGGAAGGATAGCGTTACTGTCAAACATGACATGAGATGGAAGCTGAACAGTTGGAAGCTATTTTTCATGGATCAGTGATTTAAAACTGCGCAAGACAGACAGAAATGTTTTGGTTTGCTTTTAGCATTTATATTTGAAGTAATCTACCAAAATTTTTATCTCTGGCTAAAGTTGTAAAATAGGAGCATACTCGAGACTCAGGAGAAAAAAGTGTGAAAACAGAAAACCTCTATGCTGTAACATGAAAATATATTATACTAGACATACATTTGGACTTCAAGTTGACACAATTTCCGACATTCATTCTCTTTACGTTCTCCTCCAATTAATTTTCTCCATTTCAACATTGGCAGCCTTAAGCATAAACGACAGAGGTGTATCACACGCACTTACGAAAGTGGTTTTGAGGTTGTGTGTACAAAACACAAATAATGGGGATCAAGCTTCAAGCTTCACTAAGGGGAGGACCTGCTCACTTATAAAATGAACTCGAGATCCATTTTCAGCAAAAAATTACATGGATCCTTTTGACAAATGTGTATTTCCAGTTTCCTTTTGTCGATAAGATATCTTATATTTTTTATAGAAAATCATTATATTTTTTTAAACAAATATTGCATGCTTTATTGCGGATATGCTAAAACCTTACATAAATTAAATAAACGTACTTTTAGATAACATTACTTGACGATCTGATTGTTACCCGATGCCTCCGCATGTGCGTTACGTCATGAGCAAGCGTCGCATGCTACATTCATAGCAACATTGTACTGCCTTATTAGTTTTTACTAACGTAATTTTTTGCAAGGCTCAACACAAGCTATAGGTAACCTGATTCCTTCTGACAAATAAAGATGACCCAAGTTGAGTGTTTTGTGGGTTTTTCCTGAAATCTCGCCTAGGGCTCAGGTGCGAGCCACTTAGCAAAATTTCTTCCTCTTCCCCTTTAAAATAAGCTGCATCTGTAGACAGACAACATGTTCTAGTAAATGCGAAATCTATCTCTGTGAGGCTTTGAGTACCCAGGAGCTTGCTCCTTCAGGGAAGTAGTGTATTGCCAGTGTAAGACGTTCGACAGTTTTTAGAGCTTATTTTAAGTCTCTTTTACAACGTAAATCTGCTTCTACCATACGGCAAGTTTAAGTGAAAACAGGAAGAAACAATTTCATCATAGTTTTAATACTCTGAGCCTGTAGAGTATAAAATTGAAGGGACTTTGTTCCCATTCTAAAAACTTCTTTCGGGTCTCTCTTCTGTCCATTATGTATATATTTTTTAAATTCGCCATATTCAATATTGGCATATACATAGGTGATTGAAGGACAGATATTTTCGACACACAATATGGACAAACTTTCTGCCATGAACAGCATCATTGAAACACCAATAGAAGAGGGGCGGCATTGAAACGACAGTTCATTAAATATTTATTCTCGGTATGGTTCTCGTGTGCTGTATTTTTACCCAAATAATTTAAAACATACTTTATGCGGAGGAAATTATACACAACCCTTAAATAGACTGTTATACTCGTGCGCCTTTTTACATAGCAAAGCGAAGTATTCGCTGTTTGGAAAGTTCGGAATGTCAGAATATTCGATCTAAAGAAATAAAACTCACAAAAGGACCCTGGAAATTTTGAATCCTCATTAAGGTTGATTGTTGTCTTCCTGCCGTATGATGTCAAACAAAAGTTTAACTAGGAGAAAGTCAATAAAAAGTATTTGATCCTTCAGTACAAGTAGCGATGTCCTGTGGAGTAGCTCATGATGTCTATTTTCTTGTAGGCGAATCTTTAAATTGCATATATGTTTCCCTATCAGTATCACGACATCATCTTTGAATTGAATAGGAAGATAAAATTACTTCGGGGTAGATATAAGCTTTTGACGATATTTAGTTTGAACTTTACTTAAGGGGACATACAGCTAAACCACTGCGCCCTTTTGCTTTTTTGATTGACGCTTTGATCTTTAGAGTTTACTAATAATATAATATAACAGTCATGAATTCAGATTTAGCTTTGTAGTGTTTCATAGGCTGTGTAAAATTCAATTCAATTTAGACAAAATGCTTTCTATAGAGTGTTCACAGCATCCAGGTGGCTCTACTGTCGACACATGAAAAATCTGCTAGCAGCGCCACTTTTAGCATCAAAATTGCTAAATTTAACATAGGACAGCTGTTGTTTGTTTACAAAAAAAACAGAACAAGGCCCGACAGAATTGCCGCTTGGATAAAAAAACGTCGCTACCTGTTCAGTTGTGAGCTCCCTATCCANTTGCCGCTTGGATAAAAAAACGTCGCTACCTGTTCAGTTGTGAGCTCCCTATTGAGAACTAAAAATAAAAAACTTTCTCGTGTTACTTTTACAAAACTCTACTATAGGTATAAAGTATACTAAAATCAAGTCTTATAGTCCGTGGTTTACATATTCAGTTTGTAGGTAGATAAATAGATATGTCATTATTTTTTCGTGACTTTTAATAGCATGTGGATGAACACTCATATTCGGTAAGATCATATAAAAAAAGTCGAATAAGTGTAATTTACACATGAGTCTACATATGTCACATGAGTTTTGAATAGGTTTCTCAGTTTCAAGGATTTGCAAGAAAAAAGTTGGCTGGATCTTGTCTTGTCTCATTAATTCCAAATTTTTCTCATCCGTAACGCATTGAATTTATAACATATCTAATGTTAATCGCGTTGTTGCATGAATTATTCGGTGGGTACGCCCTTGGATCTTACGTTAAAAGGCTATGTAAGTCCGGCAAAATGAGTTTCGAAATGTTGAACCCAAAACTTGAAAACCTATTCGACGATATATTTTATGCAATTAGGAGAATAACATATGTGTATAGTACCAAAACAACTTATTTCAAGGGCTGAATTACGAATATTAAATTACACCTCAAGCCTTGGAATGTGGTCTGCTGACATCTTGTGGTAGAGGGACTAAAATGAAGCTCAGCTATCCATGTTTTCTTTCTCGGTCGAAATGCATTCTCTCTCCGCTAGCATGCTCAGCGGAGCTCCACTAAATTTTTTGGCTACCGTTTTTATTTTTGCCATTTACATTGTCATTATAGTTAGCATTCATACAGTGAAAAATATAACAATCTTACGAAGAAGCATTAAATACATGGTGTTTTCATCGCAGTTTATGAACCTGTTACATTCTAAAAAGCTATTTTTAATTCGATTCTTCAGTACTAAAACAAATCGGAAACCTCATCTTTTATCGCAATAGTCAAGTCAAGCAGTAAAAGAGAATGAAGCACCAATAAAAAGTACGCACAGACCACAATCACGATTATTTACCTATCACTATAAAACGCTATTACAAGAAAATCTTCTTGCAAATGCCTCTGTAATTGCCACTTGTTAAAAATGATTCCATCTAGCGTAGGCCTTTCGCTTGTAAAAGCCTTCGATAATATAATCGTAAACAATATCATTTGCATTTAAACATCCTAAATGAATGCAAGCAAACAATCAGTTCGTTATAAGAGACAAGGGGAGTTGCGTCGGAGTTTTTTTCAGTGGAAAAACGCAATATTAATTTATCTTAGGACTTGACAGGTTCCTTTACACAGAATACACGTTTTACAATTCACAATGCACGAGAAACCACTCAGAGAGGGTTAATCTTTTACCAGCTCCAAACAAAACACCCTTTTAATTCAAATGCAATTTCTGGAATATGAGGGCAAAATAAACTAGTCCAAATCAACTTTTAATTCAAATGTATTGTTGTTCGCAGGTAATTAAAAGATTGTAAGAAAGCTGGTTGTAGAAAAATATTATTATAGATAACTTGTACAATCAGAGAGAAAAGAAATCGTATCATGAAGAAGATTCAAGCGTTCAACGAATCTTAGTTTCAGCTTGAAGCTCTGCGTTTCTGCTTGCAGAGATTACATGTTTGTTTACCTATTATTGCTTCACACGCCAATAAATTTCTATTAAAAAATGCAGCTTACGTACATGTGTATACATACGCCATATATTATTAATATATGACGTAAGATTCAGGTGATACCCAAGGACTTTCATTACTTTACAATAGACAGAAGTAGGAAAAAGAAGTTTACCTGTTTGTCCTTATAATGCCCCTACACCGCCAATATCGGCTTGAAGGTAAGTATAAAATTCTAAACTACAAGCAAGGAGAGCGAAAGTATTGGCACACGCAGACATTCTACGTTATGCAAATACTTTTTATATCAGTCCTGAAAATATTTTCTCTACTCAAATGCACAAGAAGCGAAAGTGGGAAAAATATTATCATTTTGGGAGTAAAGATGATGGAGCAAAAGGAGGAAGAGCAAACCCAGACAGAATGAAGTGAAGGAGAAAAAGGATATCATCTATGGTTGAACTGAAGTACAAGCCAATTTGCATAGTTTTATGAGGAAAATCCCTACGATGAGCAATATTCTAAAAACCAATTTCCTTTTGGTTTTTAGTTCCTTTCGCACATGTTCAGCCCACTAGTGCCGAACCACACCATCAGACTGTCTCATCAGATATAAGTCGAAGCAGATTGCGAATTTGAAATCGATCGATCTGACTACACGTATACTTCAAAAAGATATAAAAATAAACTATTATTTTCATTGTTTCATATATTTTTTCCTTTTATTATTTATTTTTATTATAGTCGTGCCTATAAAATATTCTCCAAACTGACTCGCATCGGTGTCTTGATTAATGGGTCGATGCTGATCAGCCCTAATAGAGTTCAATGAAGGGAAACAGACTTCGTACACTAAAGCATAGCACATTTTAAGCATATCCGAGATAATCATTCCTTGCCCTTTCCATATGCAGATTTATCGTTTTATCACGAAAAGAAAAATCTGGGATCAAAATTAGTCTCACGAATACACTAACATTATAACCACAACCTCGACATGAACATCACAGACACTATAATATTACTCATTTGCAACTTCGATGTTATACTAAGTTAACCACAGACCCATTTAAACATTTTGGAAAATAAATGATGGTTACGTGGAAACATCATCGCAATAGAAAATAGACTTGCGACCTACTACTTTCTACAGGGTCTTATCTCAGTTTATGAGCTACTTTGGTTTGGAATAACTAAAAACTGGTAAGATATGCGTTTTTAAGAGTTTTTTATTCGAAAGCCAAAGAATCAAAGTTTTTGGTGGAGCTATTATTAAATGGCTAGCAGTTTCTTTTCGGGCTCCAAACGCCAAATTGGAGA
>VICI01004300.1:0-11234 GCA_019593645.1 Akabosia matsudoensis
GCTCAATATGCTCTACCGTACATGTCATTTTTAGCATGATTTTCTCCAGAAACGGAGATCTTTTTCATGCAGCTCCCTGAATCTGTGTAAGTACGTCAGGTAGAAGAATGAAAAAATAGAAGGTCAGTCGTTGCGGGACAGAGTACACGGAATACACACAGCGAAGTTTACACGGCGAAAGGAGTATAGCAAGAGAAAACATCATTATCTTGTATTTTCTTTCTCTGTTTTTATTACTGTAAATATTTCCACTACTCGCTCACAGTTTCTTGGTGGAGTCGTTGTGGTGGTTGTGTGTAGAAAAATTTGATGGGACATTGCAAAGATGCCGCAAAAATAAAGACTGAAATAAAGAATCTGTCAATGGGCGTTTCAGTTAAAGAAGAAACAAATAAGTGAATTGGTTTCCTGTTCCAATATGCCGCAAAAGACCTACCTTTGTATACGTACAACAATTATTTGAGCATAGTCGTGAACACTATGTTGCATAAAAGTGTAACGCACTTTGGTGACGTCAATCATCGTTCGTCTCTAGACAAAGGAATGAAATATTAATTGTGCTTAAGCAAACACCAAATCCTCAAGCAAGACTGTTTGAGCATTTTCCTTTTATACGTCCGATGAGAAATCTATCTAAATTCTCGGAAAAGAGAACAGGTAAGTGTGACTAATATACCGTGCAACTAAAAAAAATTAGTTTCAGTTTCACTCTCATTCACGTACAACCCACGACAAGAAAAAAAATGACTGGGTCTCTGTGTGTTTCAGGTATTTTGGCAGATCGCTTGTTGTGCTTGGCACCCACCAGTCAGAAACACATTTTTCAGACAGCCCATTTAAATGACACACTGAGGAATACGCACATGAAACTATAAGTTTGCATCCCGATGCATCATACCTACACGTAAAGACTTTACAGAAAATATTGTGTGGTATTGACAATAGCAGCGTGATTGCAATGAATTACCACTTGAGCGAATACTGAACTGTAACAAACATCAAAGTGAAGTAGCTGAGCATAAGCTAGTCGCTCAGGGGTTTTGAGACTTACTCACCAGCAGCACCAAAAAGTTCTGAATTTTTTTAGCTATATGCACACATCTTTTCTGTTTATTGCCTGTCGTGTGCAAGCAATACATGAAGGTTCGTCATCATAAGCTGTTAAAATCTGGTTTTACATTGACTGTCTGTAGAATATAGTTTGTGTAACTTGGATGAGATTGAGTGGAGGTTCGCAAATAAAGAAATAATATGCACACACGTAGGTAGATTTTGATGCATAAAAATAATACATTTTGAACGTGTGAAACAGAGAGAGTACGTAGGGATAATATTTTGGTGTGCATTGTGTGAGTAAATCCAATCAGTAAGTGAATCCTTCTTACGAAAGTGGTAAGAAGAGGAGAAGGATAATAATATATTATGCCGTTGCATCATCATCACACTAGCAGTAATCATCATCATCAACAACACCATTCGTCATCCTCGTCGACTACTTTATCGTCGTCTTCAAAACAGTGCTCATCATCGACAACAGGTAACAACACTGGTGGCAGTACGACTACAGCTTCAAGTGTTGCTGGAACGGCGACGACAACGGTGAATCATCATCATTCACACCAACAACAAACCAGTCAGGGAGGAGCTGCTGCGGTTACTGGAGGAGTAGGTGGTGGGGGTGGAGGGGTACAGGGTCAGCAAAGTGCAGCGGCGGGAGGCGCCTCATCTTCAACGGGTGCAGGAGCTAGTGGAGGAGGAAAAATGGCGAGTAAGGTGACAGCTAATAGTAGCTCCACCGCTGGAAATGCAAATACCGCTGGAAATAATGCAGGAGCTCCAGGGAATGTTGCGGGTGGAGTGGGTGCTGCAAGTGGGCAAGTAAATCCTAATTTCTACACGGTGGAAGTGGGTGATACAAGATTCACTATATTAAGACGATACCAAAATTTGAAACCTATTGGGTCAGGTGCTCAAGGGATTGTATGGTGCGTTTATTAAAACTTACGCGTTTTATATTCTTGTGCAAGTTATGTGTAAATCATTAATTCATGCCTTTAAATCAATAGCTCTGCGTACGATACAGTGATAGGTCAAAATGTCGCCATCAAGAAGTTGTCTCGACCATTCCAAAACGTGACACATGCCAAACGGGCCTATCGGGAATTTAAACTGATGAAATTAGTCAATCATAAAAATGTACGTACAATTTTTTAAATTATATTACACTGGCTTGAAAATTGCAAAAGTGTTTTGGTCATATTAATGTCAATTTGCTGTCCCATACTTTATCAGATCATAGGTTTGTTGAACGCATTTACGCCTCAAAAAGCCCTTGAAGAATTCCAGGATGTGTACTTAGTAATGGAACTGATGGATGCCAACTTGGGTCAAGTGATAAACATGGATCTGGACCATGAGCGAATGAGTTATCTCCTATACCAAATGCTGTGCGGAATAAAACATCTTCACTCTGCGGGAATCATTCATCGAGACCTCAAACCCAGTAATATCGTCGTGAAGAGTGACTGTACCCTCAAAATTCTCGACTTTGGCTTAGCGCGCACTGCCGGAACAACGTTTATGATGACACCCTATGTTGTGACTCGATACTATCGCGCACCCGAGGTAATTCTCGAAATGGGCTACAAAGAAAACGTCGACATTTGGTCGGTCGGATGCATAATGGGAGAAATGATACGAGGCAGCGTTCTCTTCCCCGGAACTGATCACATCGATCAATGGAATAAAATTATTGAGCAGTTAGGTACACCCAATCCAGAGTTCACTAGGAGACTTCGACCAACTGTAAGACATTACGTGGAGAACCAACCTAGACATGCGGGTTACTCGTTTGAAAGACTCTTTCCTGACGTCCACTTCCCCAGTGATAGTACAGAACATTCCGGACTCAAAGGTAAGACAATAATTCAAGTATATTTTTGATCAAATGTTGGTTGTCATTCAGTGCTCTGCGGGTATTATGTGCATACAGGTAACTATGCGTACATTTTTGTTTCCAGCGAGTCAAGCCCGCGACCTTCTCTCTCGTATGCTAGTTATCGACCCAGAACAAAGGATTAGTGTAGATGAAGCACTTCTTCATCCTTACAACATTTGGTACGATGAGTCTGAAGTCAATGCGGTAAGGGAGTCGTTAAAAGTACAATACGAGTACAATTTTCTTTCATGGAAGTAAATTTTCCAATCGTGTATCTTCCTATTTCAGCCAGCGCCAGGTCCGTATGATTCATCATTTGAAGAAAGAGAATACACTGTGGAGCAATGGAAGGATCTTATCTACAAGGAAGTTCTTGATTTTGACTCAAGTCACTCGCATGAAAACGACGGTCAGCCCCTTACGCTTCCCATAGCTGACGGCATGGTGACTCCATAGATGACATAAAAATGGCACGGAGTATTGCAAAATTTAAACGAAAATTCATGACTTAAGTTTTTTTTGTTTGTTTTATTTTAATATTGTAATCATATGGCTTTATTACATAATGATCATCGGTATCAGTAGTATATTTTGTTTAAATTGTATATTTAACTTTAAGTTTTTGATTAGTTTAGTTATGTTTACCATTATAACTATGATAACTTAATGATTAAATGTATATAATCCATCTTAAAATAGTTACTCAAAAAAACTTTGCTTTAGAGTATGGTATTTTTCTCTTAAAACTGTCTACCGGTCATATAATAAAACATCTACTGTACATACTTATTATTTCTGACATTTTCCTTTGTATCCTATTTGCTTTCAACACGATTTCGGGTGCATCATTAAACTGTTGCTTTAGCATAGGATTGTTTATATTTAGGGCTGCACGCAATCCAAAACAAGTTTGTGAAAAGTGTTCGTTAATAATATAGCGTCATAGCTAATTATATGGGCAGCTTTTTTATATAGCGAACTAGAAAAGCATTTGACAGATTTCCTGGCTTGTACAGCCCCATGAATGTTAGTCTCGTAAAAATATTCTTAGTTGTGTACAAAAAAGAACTATGAATTGCTATAGATTCATATCATGCCCCAGTTTTTTGTAAAAAGCAGTGATTAGCGCAGGTGTAGCAGCAGCTTTATATGAACAAGACATCAACAATTTGATAAGACTGGTATAAGTACGATTATTTACAATATTTACGACGAAAGTTCTACTCGTGTTTTGTGTTTATAAATTCGATGTTCCATTAACGTCTACCGAAAAAATGAAAAGAGAGCACACATACTTTGCTAAGCTTATAATGTATTACATAAGTTCATGACTACTATGATGTCTGTTTTGTCAACTAGTAGGAGGTAAACGATACAAATAAGTGGACATCAAAATAAAGCTTCTCTTTAACAAATATCCATGAAATTTACAGGTTCGCAGTGAAAAATCTATATCGTACACGCACGGCTATAATTAAAACATTTGAACTAGCTTCCAAAGTATTTCAACATGGAAGGAGTATTACATTAGCTATATCGTAACAATAACAATCATTTAGCATTTAAGTTAAAGTGTAAGGACGACGGATACAATGGATTAATAATTAGCGCGTCAAGTATAGTTTTTGTGAGGATGACTGACATTTGAACATTTGAGTTTCAGTTGCCGTTGTAAATTATTAATATGGCAGTTTGCAGTGAAGCAACGACATAAAGTATACAGTGTTACTGGCATTTTCTGCTAAAACGTTTGAGTCTAAGCTTCAAGATGGCGCGGCATAGTGGCTCAGTTTTAATTTCCATAACTGAATTAGTTGTAATTTTTAATACTTTTTCATACACTTTTGTTATTTGAACGGAATACAAAGGAAGAGTTTGATTGCTTTTTCATGCGGTTTCTATCGTCAGTCCTCATAATCTTCATATTCGTTGTTACCATTGCCATTGGATGTAGGGGTTGGTGCACTACTACTTATGGGAGGATGGTATGCAGGAGGACGTGGACGAGAACCAGATCCAGGCCAGTTTCCGCCACCACCACTCAATCCACAACCAGCTAGAGGCAATCCATCAGGACCAAGAGGACAAGGAGCGTCCAGCCCAGGAACTCCTTGCTCACCTTTTGAACCTGGATCACCCTTTCTTCCTCGCCGCCCAGGTGCACCCTGCAATAAGATAAGTTGTAAAAAAATGTAAAATAAAATCAACAGTCCTCATTACTATCAAGACTTTTTTTCTTTGAGTTGTCAAAAATAATTAGTGAAAGCAAGCTAAAATATTAGTACCGTTTCTCCTTTATCGCCTTTGTCGCCTTTCGGACCCTGTTGCACACAAATTAGTTTTGCGTGGTTTTCGAGCGCAGGCATGTTTTTTCGTGGTTAGTCGAGTTTAAAAGGTTGACCCATAGGTGAAAGTGTTAAGTAACAACAGACGTTTTTTGACGGATAAATAAAATAAAAGAACCCAAAAACCGGATACAAAGGCAAAAAAAGTAAACAAAAAGAAACATAAGCTTTCGTAAACTTTGGCGTAGAAAACATAAGCTAAAAATAGTTGATAAAGAAAAAAAAAACAAAAAAAAGACAGAGAAAGAAAGTAGAAAAGGAAGTAATAAGATAAAAAGAGAAAGTGAGTTTTTTGCTTTTAGTATCTGAGTCGCACCATTTCTCCCGGAATGCCATCAGTTCCCTTTAGACACACATAAAAGGCTAATATCAATGAGTGTGGTAAGAACAACGTGTATTTAGATAATTAAACAAGTGACGAGGATTCCCAAACCGCACCATAGTAAAATAGAATAGCTGTTCTCAGGCTCAATTATGCAAGCATTATGGGAAGACGCTCCTCCGCGATAAATGAGGTGAAAGAAAAAAAACACACGTGTTTAACTTACGGGAAGACCAGGCTCGCCGCGTTCTCCTTTTCTGCCGGGTTCTCCTTGAGCTCCTTTCATGCCATCCAAACCAGGGGGTCCCTGTGACAAAATGTCAAGCATGCTAATTAGCCTGGTGATAGGTGTTAATGGTATATGTATGCCATTTTGAGCAAGCATTCTTTTTAGGCGAGAAGCAAAAAACGAAAACAAAAACTACATGACATTTACATGCGAAATAAGCGAATGTGATGGACAAATTAGTAGAAACTTAATCATGATGGAATCCATTGTAAGAACTTAAAAAAAGACAAATAAAAATTTCCGTTGTGAGAGTGTTATTAAAGCTGATGAAAACAGACAGAAAAAATAAAATAAATTAAACCCCTATCATGTAAAGGAAATTAATGTTTTTTAAGGCGACGGTGAAATTTATAAGCTTACCAATGGGCCAGTATCACCGTATCGTCCAGGTTCCCCTTTTAAGCCCATTGGTCCCGGAAGCCCCATTATTCCTTGTTCACCACGGTCGCCTTTTGTTCCAGGCTCTCCCTTTATTCCATCTGCACCTTTTTCACCTTTCACACCCGGAGGACCTTGGACTCCTGGGGTACCTGAAGGACCGGGAGCTCCAGGAGGACCAGGAGGACCTTGGAGAAATTCTGATCCTTCACCAAATGCACCATCGCCTTGTAAAGCCAAATGCTGTCTCCTACGAAGTTTTTTGAACTTTTGCTGCAAGCATATAAAAAGTTAAATAAACAAAATGGTTCTCTCTGGTGCAATTGAAGAATTACTACCAAAGATGCGTACCCCATCTCCTCGATCACCTTTGTCTCCCTTCACCCCCGGATATCCTGGTGGTCCTGGAAGCCCTGGAGGTCCCATTAATCCTGGAGGACCAATATCCCCATATTCTCCCTTGTCACCTTTAGGACCTGGACCACCTGGCATACCTGGAGGACCTTGTGGACCCGTTGGTCCATCCTTTCCGCTCAAACCCGGCAACCCTCTTGGACCCATGTCTCCTTTGGGCCCGATTGGGCCGGCAGGTCCAAAATCCCCTACTGGCCCTGGAGGTCCTGGTGGACCAGGAGCACCTTTATTTGCAGCTTCACCATTCAAGCCTTTCCTTCCCTACGTCCACACAATTTTTGAATAGTCATGCAATTCATCAAATTTTTCGTCTCCGAAAAGCTGGACACGTTTTCTCCAGTTCAACTCTCAACCATATATTTTGTCTCGTATTGATTTCATTGAAGTATTAACTTATTCTAAGGAATTTCACGCATGCAAAAAGTGACACCACAAGTAGCAAGCGCTAAAGCCGTAATAGCAAAGTTTTCTTTCTATTAATACCCTTTTCCCCCGTTTCCCTCGTGGCCCTTTCTCTCCATTTGGACCTATCGGACCTGGTTCTCCTCTATCACCTTTAGGTCCTACCATTCCTGTTATTTTAGTTGGTTAATCAGTAAGTATTGTGCGTGGTTTCCAACAAAGTACGTTAATTGTTAGAAGGTCTACTCAAAAAGCAACAAAATTATCAAAAGCAAAGAAAAAAGAGACCTTGAGGTCCAGGAGGTCCAGGTGGGCCCTCAATGATACCAGTAGGAACTCCTTTTCCATCAATCATTGACGTTACTCCACGATCACCTTTCGGCCCAGCAGGGCCCTTTTAACATTTTAACGTGATTAGTGATAAATAATAATAGAAGGTTACTTCCGATCAGTAGAAAAAAATCATTAAGAGAACAAAAAATTGAAAGGCTTTTTCACCCTAGCGCTACAGGGTGTACTACACCGAGACCGAGACCACCACCATTATTTGCTCACGAGTAGTTTATCATTTATCTTTGGTTGTGACATTTATAGCTTGTAGCAAACCATAATAATACGTTGCTTACTTTTGGGCCTGTTTCTCCTTTAGGTCCAGGTGGTCCAACGGGGCCAGATTCACCTTTTTCCCCGCGCTCGCCACGCTCTCCCTTNCGCTCTCCCTTCTCACCTGGAACTCCTTGTCGTCCATCCATGCCTGGGGGACCTGTAGCTCCTGGAACGCCACGAGGTCCAGATGGACCAGGCTCTCCAGGTTCACCCTGCAACAAGCAAATATAGGTTAGTCGCTTGTTTGAAAGATAAATAATCATCAAAGCAAACTATCTACAAAAAGCAAAAGCCATTTCTATAAATGAATTCGTTAATGGATAAAATGAAAATTAAAACGTAATAAAATAGAAAAGATATAAAAAAATTATACTCTCAGAGTGATCACGTGTTGGTTGATTTTAAAACCAGAAGATTCCAGTTCCTACAATAAAACAAAACCAGGAATAACAGAAACGAAAAGCATTCTTACGTACTAGTAATATTTAACTTAGAGAAATAGTGGTCCAATCCTAACAAAATAAACATCAAATTGAGACTCTCCAACCGATAAGCCATGAAGATAGCCAATAAAACCATAGCCGTCTAAGAAATTCTTACGTACTAGTAATATTTAACTTAGAGAAATAGTGGTCCAATCCTAACAAAATAAACATCAAATTGAGACTCTCCAACCGATAAGCCATGAAGATAGCCAATAAAACCATAACCGTCTAAGATGAAAGGGAAAAAATAGAAGCGTAGACTATGTAGGTATACAATAATAAATTTCTACCAAGTTTGTAGGTAAAAATGACAAACAACTACTTGTTTTATTTATAATGAAGTCATGTTTTTTCACTCTGTGCCATGTTTGCAACAAAAGAGAATAAAGAGAAAATTTATCTGTTGTGTAAACCTTGATTGCAATGATTTCCGCATAACCGATCGTTCCACCCTGTACTGAAGTTACTGAACGTTTCACTCCAAACTATTTGTTTGCGACGAGAGATAGGACAGTAAAATAGAATACATAAAAATTATTATTTAGGTCAATATTCGGAGAAAGTTTCGCCTCCAGCCTGTTTCATACTACACGTCAAAGGAAATTTTAATGGATGAAAGATATACTGTAGCGCAGTTTAACTCAATGTTAAAAAGTTATGCAGTAAGGAGAAGGGGAAATTCGGTGTTCCATACTCTGTGTAGCCGTTGCTATTTTGTCAGTTTTCAATAACTTTCTTTTGTTTTCATTGAGTTTCATATATTAAATAAGTTTTTCGTAGATTTTTACACAAAATGACGTTTTTTACCACGCATGAACTATCTGTTTCACAATCTATATTAATTATATGCCTAAATATACTTAAAAGTTTTCTTTTGTAAGGAAAGGAGAATCATTAAATGGAATATGTGCCTTGAATCAGGATAATGTTGACTTACTTTCGCAGCCGTTGTAATATTGTAGCCAGGGCTTCCTGACTCTCCTTTGGGGCCTCTTTCTCCAGGTAGTCCCTGTGCGAACAAACAGGAACAACAGAAAAACAGTGAAAATCGTCTTCCTTGAATAAAACACATGCTATGTATTTATACCATACAGGAGCATTTTTTAGCTTCCCGTATTTTTAGCTGTCGAGTTGTCGGAAATATAGAAAAGCTGGCTGGACTCATTATGGGTTGGGTATTAAATAGAATGAAAGCGTAACAGTACAGACATGTCTTTGTTTAATCCAGGTACTTTCTCTTGTATTCGTAAAGAAAGTGAAAGTCAAGCAGGCTGAGTGTTTACACTGCCAACGGTTGATATGTTAGTTGTACAGTGGCATAAGGATAAAAGTGTGCATGCGGGTAAGCTATTTTCTATGCAAATTATATGACAGGATGTGAAACAGAGTTTAAGAGCATTGTAACTGATGCCTAGCTAAAAAATTTACATGCGGCTAAGTGCTAAGTGTAGACAGAACAGTTGACAGGAATTGTACATTAAAAACGGAACAAAACAAAATGAAAAATTAACGTTATATAACTCACAGGTTCCCCTTTTGGCCCATCAAGTCCTATGGGACCCTGTTTATGTGTTCATACAAAATTAATCATTGTGAGAAAAAATTAACAAAAAACATATAAACCCGTATTAAGTCAATTAAATACCAACAACAAAAAAGAGCATTTCGACTTGGATGTTGCTATTTTCTAAGTTAAATGGAGTAAAGAAAAAAAAAGTTATTTGCGTGCTAGCTGTTATCGCTTCGTTACGTGATGACTATAAATTATCATAAAATTTATGAATCAGTGTGAAGGAGCTGAAAAAAATTCCTTTAAAACGTATTTATTTGTTTCTGAAGAGTCACGTGAAATATTCATTTCAGCTAAAGAAAAGTCGGCACTAGATTATGAACGTATGTATGTGCTCTTGTGTTTATGTGTTCATCATACCGGAAAGCCATTTCTACCCGGCGGTCCCATCGGTCCTGGTGGTCCGGGGTCTCCTGAATCACCTTTCTTTCCACGTCTTCCTCTCTTGCCTGGGGGTCCAGGTGGTCCTACAAAAGTCACGAACCAACAAAACGCAAAAAATAAATACTACAGCAGTCAAACATTTCAGTGGAGAGTATTTCCTACAACATGAATGTACAAATGTTTTTTTCGGATAAGCCATTCATTTCCTTCAAGCGTTGGAACAAGTCAAACAAAATAAGAAATACCGACCAACGAACTAAAGGATTGCCAATATTACGACATTCCCATTAAATATGTATACGAGGGGGCATGCTCGTACAATTTATCATTAGGATAAACATTTCACTCCGAGAGAGAAAATGGCAAATAAATATCAATACGTGAAGAATAGAAATCGCAAAGCAGGTCAATACAACTGACAAAGATGGGCCAAAATAGGGTTGCTGCAATTTTTCAGAGGAAAATGAACATTTCAACACACATTTCAAAAGACTAGCGAAGACTATGCAGTCAACCCTTCTTACGTAAAAATATGTGTGCGTTTCTTTTTTTGTTTGAAATTGTTTTCCAATAAAGTTTGAAATATTCACAAAATAAATATATACAGGCATCGTATATACATTGCGAACGCTGCTATGCGTTCACAAAATCATCGCCCGGTTTCACAGAAGTCTGTTCACTGTTTATAAAAAAATAATCCCCTTTTTCAAATTTACGACATGTCAACATGTGCACATTATTACCAAAGCACTTCAATTTAAGCCAATTTATGAACTCATCTTTTTTAATCCCTCCTTGAGTCCTAGAAAGGAAACAGAACTCATGATGGCGAGTTTAGGGTAGATTGTGTACGTCTTTTTTTATGAAACTATTTTATATAAAAATGTTGCTGCATCTTTCCCCTCTTGCTGAAACTACTCTAATAAAAAATCAGAGGGACATGACTTCTTGGAATGATGATAAAGACATGGCTAGTCACTAATAGTACTTTGGCATACGCTGACAAAATGAGAAATAATTTTGACAGTTGACACGAGTAAAAATACCCTGTTATGTGCCATTATTCTTCACATAACTTCGGTAATGCAACCTTCATTATAA
>VICI01004301.1:0-11230 GCA_019593645.1 Akabosia matsudoensis
ACTGCTTCCCAAAATGAAACAGAATATTCTCATGCTCAATCGTCAGTACTGATCAGTGATCAGATACAAGTTTGATTATCACAACAGGCCCACACATAACAAAAACAAATTAACTAATTGTAATTCCCTTTGTCCATAAAATATTTAGTTGTTAAAAAATTTACCTTGTTTTAACAAAATTAATCAGAATATGGATGAGCGTTTTCGTGGCAAACTCAAAGTCATCCGACGGTAGCGCGTTTCCTTCACCAAGCACCTGAGTGAAAATGTACTGAAGAATGTCCCCGTGAGCAATCACTGAAATAGAACCAAAGATATCATATATTTAAAAGTTGCTTTGAACATTTTCCTGTGATGTCCAAAACTTGAACACGATATTTCCTCATGCAGACCGAAAAAATTTTCTTTCATATGTAATCATATGAACTTTGTGATTGCAGACACAATTTTGCCTTTGAGTGCGAGTGAAGTGCAACACCAACGAAAATCGTTTGGTCCAACGCTTCATTAACTCTGTAAAACTCTTAAAATAAGGAAAACATACTTTGGAAATATAGTGATCGGATGGAACACAGCAGCGTAATAGGCCCGGAGGAAACATAAAAAACATAATCTTCTCTGAATCTATAAAACTCGATCGTCAAGTTTCCAAGCTTCCAGACATTTACAAGTTGATTATGTGGTGGAACCTGGGAAACGACGGCAACTGGAACTTTCATTACACTCACGGTTGTTTTATACAATTACGAAAAACCTATTACTATTAGCTATGAAACTGGGCGAAAATTGATGAGCATGTCCATTAGAATTATGTTTTAAATGTGCAATAAATGAGGAGACTTTATAACATCAATTCAAAAGTTCTCCTGAAGTCACCCAAGTGTTTCACATACGTATCACGAAGGATGATACAATTCGTTTACAACTCAACCGAAGCAATCCCAAAGAAACCCTGACATAAACATAGTCGCGATGCTTCTGGCAAAATTATAAAAATATGTGGTCTGGATTAAGAACATGAATGCAAATGTCTGTTTCCCAAGTTACTGGCGCAAAGTTCACAGAACGTTACACGGTTCGATGTTCAAAAACATGAAGTTCATAGAATCATACTTAGGAAAAAGATATCGTGTTTTTTAAATATCAGCACAAATCCCATTAGGAAAACAGAAAAAAGCTAGAGGCGGTTATGTTCGGAGAATGAAAGTTAAATCTACGCAGAATTACCATATGGGTGGATTTTGCGAGAAGAAAAACATTGCTTTTGGAGTTCATTTAGCCTTTATAAACATAGCGGGTCTTTACGAATGCTTAATACTGTTTAATTCTTGCAAACTCTTAGAAAATAAGTTTTATTGCGTGTATCAGTCTTCGTATCACTGGACCAAGGTGCAAGAATAAAGACAGAAAAGTGAGAGTAGATGAAAACACAAATGCAATTCTGTAGTAATCTTACGAACGAATTTAATTGGGCAAACATTTTCTTGAATGCAATTCCCTCGGACAAGATAAAACAGGTAGGGAGTAGCCAGTACACAAGTAAAATTTCATAGTTCATGTTTTTAATACAAAACTATATAGCAAGTATATAGCAAAACTATATAGTAAAAGCTCAGATATAATTGTTGCTTTTCATTATTTTCGTAAAAAATTTTGTCCATTAATAATGAAATACTAGCAGAGCTAGAACCTCGTAGAGCTTGGAACTTCGTAAGCGTGACCCTCGTAAGCCTAAAATTCGTATGCTTGACCCTTGTCCCTGCCTGAACTTGCAATGCGTATTCATATCTTCATCATGTTGCATTATCTAAATGAAATAATACCATCTTCCTCCAGCCTTTTCGATTGCCATACAGCATTTGGAATTCCTGCCCTTTTGTCGGTTGTCTTCCGGCTTGTGTCATGGTCCTACTTATTCTCCCACCAGTACAGGAAATAACAATAATAACGTTATTCACTTTACTCCCCCACCTGTTAGATCCTCCTTCTACTACTTCAACCTACAGCATTTATATCCCCTGCAACATGTGCATACTCTACAGCATGTTTATTCACTCCAGCATGCTTATTCCCTCCAGCTGTTAAATCCATCCAGCATGGTTATTCCCTCCAGCAAGTTAATTCTCTGCATCATATTTATTCCCTCCAGCAAGTTAATTCTCTCCATCATATTTATTCCCTCCATCTTTTTTACCTCGTTCAGCGTGTTACCATCTTGTTTATCTCCTCCAGGTTTGTATCCTCTTCAGCTTGTTATGTCGTCCAGCTTGTTAATCCCTCCATTTTTTCATCCAACATCTTCCCACATATTAACAAACTATTTATTGATATCCCCCGCTTGTTAATCTTCCTCAATTTATAAGGTTAAAGAAATAGACTCAAAATGCACATTCAGTCATATTCTTTTCAAACCTCTAAACACAACAGAAGGTCGATACTGTAGAAACAGCTGAGACTATTCACAATTTGCAATCGAAAACGCTTTGCATTAGTACATTCGCTTCTCAGCAGCATGTTGAGTAGTTGTAGGCCTGGGGAGGAATTATGTTGTAGAATCTCCACAGAACCACCACCACAGCATCTCGAATAATGTCCCCACGTCTTTTCTCTCCCTCAAAATGATATGCTCCACAATTTGGACCGGTCAATTTTTTGTCCAAGGTAATTGCCATAAGGCCTAGTATATGGAGTCCTTTCGAATGCCATCTGCCCTCCGGCGTGTACGATAATATGCCTTCTTCGTCTGTCTGGCATTTTATTCAGCCGAAGCAAACAGCGATTCTTCTGTTTTGTCTAGCTTCAGGATTCATTGCTTGCAAAATTATTCGCCGCCTTTAGTCTTGTTCTATTATCTCGCCAGGGGTTCTTTTAGTTTCCTTTTTCCATAGTCTCTGCTCGTTCGTTAAGTTTTAACCTGATCTGTGTGAACTCGCAGTTATCCTGAGATTCCGGTGAGGAGCTGCGGAGGAATGGGGTAAATGTTCATCCGGATGATTTTCCTTATCATCTGGTACAGCATTAGCTAATCTAGGTTTGATTTGAAGCTTCTTGCCTCCTTCTGGCCTCCTCCTCCTCCTCCTTTCATATACTTTTGTTTAACTTAATTTGTAATTTGTGTTTTTAAATTATTTTCCAAAGAAGTTTTCCAAAAGAAATAGACTGAAAATGCAAATTCGATCATATTCTTTTCCGAAGATGTAAACAATACAGAGAGTGGGTGTGGTAAACCAACAACAGCTGAGGATATTTACGAAGCATACTGTTGATGCTGACCAAGCATGCTTATGAGAAAGAGCATAGAGGAAAAGACAGTTCAAATGCTTAGCGCGGCAAATTCGTTGCCACCAACCGGACAATCAACGTATAATATAGTACGATAGCATCTAGGTAAGCTGCTGGGCGAAAGCAAACATCTGTGCGTAATATACCTGGTGCGAATCCGCCGGAGCATCATCATGTCAGTGTATGTAGATATTTCGGATATACACATTGCGGAACCATATCGACAAATAAGTTTTTTTTTCACACAAGTATCCCAATAATTAAAAACCTGACTATTCAAATATATTCAGACCATTCCCCTCCCCCTGAAAATTTAGTGGGTAGGCTATCTTAGTACGATCTTAAGCTTGAATTGGTACAACCAAGTCCTCGCCACCAAACACTGTACACCAATTTTTTTTAGCACAATGTTGGTTCCCTATGATTATAATACGGCCATTTTCACCATTTCCCAGATTTACTGTAAAACTAAAACCATAGAAGTACGAAACTAGCTCATTGCTGAATCCTTTTGTTACATGTACGTGGTTAACTCTTTATTCCAAGTTTGTAGTCAACATTGATTCTTATAACTTCTTTTCAATAACTTACCCACCACTCTACATTCCTTACTCCTTTTCTATTTGTATAGACATTGCGTCAATTTGTCGACGTGAATTACTCATGCTTCGACCTATCGACAGCATTAATAAAACGCCGTCTGCACTGCAGTTAATTGCTTTCACCTATCCCAAGGGACGAAGCTTTCACCACTAGTAGCATGCTTGTCAAAAAGAGAAAACTTGGCAATTTGCTAAATAAGCAAAAAATATATTCCTATGAAATCTTTACGCGCTAACAATCTTTTCCACTTCTTCTATACACTCTACAAGCATCCTGACAGGAGTACGAAATATTTTTTGGCTGCGAAACACGAAAAAGCCTGCTACTTTCTTTATCGCAAGTGCATCTCCCATTTAAGGTAACAAGGTAAGAAAACAGTTTGAACTGAATTCAACTTCTATCTACAATCTAAATGAATTTACAAAATATGGGAGGGGATTAGATCAAATCTAATCATACTTTATCATCGCTTTTATCAAATGCTCATATAAACTGTCTGTTGTGCTTTCAATAACTGCATGGTGTCGTGATGGAGAGAGAACAGCGGAACAAAAGGCTGTCCGTTTTGTATGTAAACCAATAATAAAAATTGACTTAAAAGTACACACGTGCAGTATACATATGACATTCAGATGATGTAGCTGTATTTCATGAGAAAATCAGTGCCTTACTAGACACTTCCACTCCTTAACAAGCGAAAGACCATTGAACCTAGGTATAATAACTTTCTGACGCTCGTCATGTTTTGCAGTCACTAACTCCTTGTATAAAATCAGCAAAAACAGCAGTTTTGCACATGTAGTGTGAAAGAACAGGGTATATTAGGAACTACCACCAGGCATTCTATTCCCGTCGCCATCATCGCTTTGAGTTGGAAGAAACCAGCTTTTTTTCTACTTACGTATTCGATCCGCGAAATCAAAATCGGTCTTCAACAATAAAACGATTTTTGTGCATTATTCGGGTATAAATGGTGGTGATGTGGAGAATCATGATAAGAATGAAAAGAGAGAATGTCAGCTTTTGCTGATAGTGTAGAAATGGGTATGTCTATTCTGTCGTTTTTTAAAAATTTATTCCAAAAAATGCATGCTAAAATTCTTCAGAAACGGAGAATGAACCATTCTAGGCTAGCTTTATAACAATTTCAATCACAACTAATAGCGTCTGATTTGTTAGTTTTCTTACATATTGGGTTTGTGTAAATGAGTGTAAATCAGAAGTAAACAATGAAGTCATTAGGCTATGTATGTACATATTCCACTGCAACCGAACACAACGCTAAACAGCCGTATTATCAAGAAAACAATCTTGCTTAGGATTGAAAAATTCTTTCCAACTGTAAACCAATACTCGTGCTGGATACTAATCTTTGTAAATGGCTTGCAATACGTACTGATTATGTGGAATTAGGTGGAAATCATTCTTTGAACTGATACTTATTAAATATTCTATGGAAAACTTGGTTTCACAAAAAACTATTCTTTGATGCAGGAAGGGATTAAAATAAATAGCCGGTAGCCAGAAGTCAGGATGGGTGAAGTATTCAAAAAATGGACCTAATAATACAAGGTTTACGCCTGAATTTGAACTACTAACCATAAACCTAGCAAGCTTATTTTGGATCCGTACTATTTACTACTACTACTATCCACTTTTAACCGGTTTGCTTGCGCTTTGGCCTGGCACATGAGATATATGTACATGCATTCCAGGTGGTCAACGGATGCACTATTGTCCAGAAAAATAAACTTATCCTTGTTTGCAAGCAAGAAATGTATAATAAACCGTTTCAACGTTATATTGCAGCATTGCAGATTGTAAAAGTACAAATATGCAAACCGTGAGCACCTAACCATAACTACAAGAGAAAATTTCACGTCAATCAGACAAAACATATCCAGTTATGACTAAAAACCAGTAAAAATTGATTAAATCGTCACAAACAATTCCTGAAAACCTCGATGAAATGCGAAATTTCATCTTGATTAGATAAAGAGTTTCTATGCTATCACTAAAAAGTGAATTCACTCAATTCCAGTTACCTTAAACTAATTAAAAGCCATTTTGTTGTTGTCAAGGCAACCAGGATCTTTATAGCCAAGTCTCAGAGAAGTCATACCAAGTTATAGCTAAGAATCGAGAAAAAAAACTTTGAAGCACCTGAAGGGCAAATTCGACTACCTCCAAAATGTACACAGACGCCCTAGGCGTTATTCTACACCTCCATGCCAAATTTGGAGACAATTGGCGTAAGCGCTCAAGATTTATCGTTGAAAAGAACATACGCAACAAACCGGGATTTTTAGAGACAGGCGGACAACTGGAATTCAATAAGCTACGCATTAAAACGCAATACTTACTAACAAGAGTTAGGTCATACAGCTTAAGGCGCAAAAGAGCTCTAACGAGCACGCAAAGACCGTAAGATCAGAGTTGATTTAGGGAGCATAGCTAAAGTTTATAGCAAATGAAAGCAGACTTACGGTTATGCATTCTCTCTGTGTATGATGACGATTATGTGATAGAGACAAGCAAACATGTTTCTGGTATAACTCCTCAAACTTGTGCAAACGTATACAAAAGGACAAGAAAACAAGACGAGCTTAACTACTTTAATGAGATCATGAACATATAAAAACTCCTATCATTCCTTTAACCATCTGTATCACAAAAACACTATTTCAGGAGTTTTCTCTAGTTGTATTAAGGAACTTTTTGTTCTTTGTCTTTTGCGTCTTCAACAACAACTTAGCCGAAATAAAAAAACGCTTGCTTTCACTAACCATCCTTTCGGTGATAATTACTAAATGGAAAGAGGAAACGAGAAAAAGGAAAATACAAACATCATAAAGAAATACTTAGCGGTAGCGGCACTATGGTCACAAAGAGGAATACACAGATGAAAGACATATCATTGGGTTTCTTTATGTCAATGTGCTGTTTGCAGTATGTGTATAATATATGTTTGTTTCATGAAGTTAGTTGTATAATAGTTTGTTGGCTTAAGTACTGAAATCTTGTCAGAAATCTCCCAACCGCAGTGTTTATGATACACCGCATCCACTTTCACTATTCGCCTTAACAATGTACACTTTTCTCCTATACATATAAGCTGGAAAACACTGAGAAAGCTCTTTCTTTCGCGTAGGCTGTACACAAAAATTAGCACAAAGATGTGAAACCAAGAGGTCTATTTTTAAAATTAAATTAGTAATGGGTAGCGTCGTATGGCAGAGATTGTGGTTGTGGTTTTGAATAGATAAGGAGTAAAGTACAGAAACATAGGCAAAGGAAAGGTTGCGTAACAGCTAGGCCGATGTTGATAACAGGAACAAGGCGAGCCACACTGTTCTCTTTGGATGTGTGTCATATATCCTCACAAATTAAGGAGCTGAAACGTTCAAAAGTACACACGTTTCCTTACGACTTCTTTGTAAACACTATACTTTTACTTTTTCCATTATTCTATCAGAACAAATCAAATGAAAGCATGAAAACCAAGGAGAAAATAGTTTTAAGAAGTTACATCCGTTTTTTGGATGGACTCAAATTTTAAACTTTGGAAAGCCTCTATATTACAAGGGAAAGTTTGGAAATGTGTGGGACAATGACGAGAGAATGACACGAACTTTTTCGATTAAATTTTCCGTAGGAGTGAAGCAATCACAATTGGTTTTGGGAGGAAACGTCAACCTTATGGTTTTAACAAATTTCCTCGATGTAATCAATAGCACTTATGTAAACGATGCCTGTAAGAAACTAATTACTAAGAAAATCGAACAACGGACGTTATATCTTACTCTTCATATCAGTGTCTCCAATAATGTTCATTATTCCGTTGGTGCCGTAGTAGTCAAGAACGTAGTAGTAAACTGGTACGGTGTGATTAGCCAGTCCATTTGCATAAAGATTGGTGAAGCGGGTGAACAGAAGATCTGTCAGGAACTGCAAACAAACAGGAGTCGTTCATCGAATTAAAATCCTTGAAGAAATATTCATGATATCGTTCAATATGTTTAACAAGGAACAGCTCAAGGTGGGTGAAAGGGAGTAAATGTGATGGGCAAATTGCGTATAGCGCTTTTCCTCTGAATTTTCTCTGTAAAGCGGAGAGACAGAAAAGTTACTTGGGAGGGAATACAAAGGGCGTCTCATTTTGTTAAGACTTTTTCGGATCGAGGTACATAAACAAATCTGTGAAAGAATTCGAAGCATGTGGGGTTAGGGAGGAAACAAAGCTAGCTAGTGTTTTAGAACCGATGTGCTGTTGGAATGTTGATGCAGTTGAATTAGTAAAACGTGCACATCAATTTATTTCACTCACCTCGACATATCGCGGTCGGAACTCATCCTCGTTTTCCAGATCGACATTAGTAAAGTAGCGCTTTTTCACCGCTTTCGTAATGGGGAACAATTTACTTTCAAACTCGGAAACGATTGGAAGCAGTCTTGGCAAGCGTTGGTCGACAAAGTTCCCATCGTACTTACCATCATTGAACGAATTGACTGTAACTGGGGGTGCCATCGGTTTTCACAGGGAACAAATACATCGCCAAAAACATTTGGTTGCAATCCGCATTTCGCATTGTCAGCATACAACATGGAAGTTTTTTTTAAAAAAGAAAGATTTTTTTATAAAGTTTATTCCGAATGATTTTTTTTTTGTATTTTTGGATTAGTTTTCCTTCTACTTCTCCACCAAAATATATGCAAGCCAATTTGTACACTGGAAAATAAATGTTGAACAAGTAGTTATATTTCTCTTTCTGTAGTTAACAAGAAAAATCTTTGAGCACGTGTTCCCCAGATTGGCTGGAAAAACTTTTGGCATAAAATGCTTCCTTTTTTCATTCCAATTCCATTACCATCTTCATACAAAAATAAACTTATAAACTAGTCAAGATTTTTTTCTCGTCGTTCCTAACACTTTTCGGGCTGAAATTTTCTGGAAAACTTTTTATCAGTAAATGTAGCATGCATTTAGGTATGTTTTTTTAGCCCCTTGGTGCTCCTTGAATAGCTAGAAGCGTAGAACCAAGTCTGCAGAACCAAGAATGTAGATTCGCTATTCTTTCTTCAACTTCGACCTTCACGAGCAACAGTGGTCCTCTCTGATGATGGCCTGGTAGAAGCAGCTCAAGTACTCACTCAGCTGCCACGCTCTGCGCCATAACCGTCATGAAAGAAGGATCGCACACTGTAGCCAAAAATGTTTGTCTTTGTCCCCTTCTTGCAACTTTTCCGAGAGAAAGAAACCATTTACGCCATTAGACGACGCAATGTGAGTCAAGCCAACCGATGCAGATGTGAACACGGGAACCGCTTCGTCGTAAAAAAAGGGAACTTTTTCCAAAATGTTTTACCCATACACATCATAATGTCTATAGTTTCGTTGAAATCAAAGGAACCTCTATGCATATATAGCTGGGTTTTTTTTACAGTTTGCAGCGGCTATATTTATTTGTAATTTCTGATGAAACAATATGTCCATATAACCCATCACGCAACCTGATACTGGATAATGTTCAGTTTATTGTTTAAAGCTAAATGACGAATATATTCAATAAGCTGTTAGCAGAAAAATTTCCGATAAGTGTGAACCCTCATACCTAACGACAGCTGCTATAGATTTCGCGAATAAACTCTTTAACTCAGGGAAAGTACGTACAGGGTGAAAGCTCAGATACATTACATTTGAATTGAGAACGTGTGCAGCGTGTATTCTTTTTTGTTTCTCCTTTTTTCGACATCATTACTACACCATGTGCATATAATATGGTGATTATTGATGTAGTGGTGGCAGTTGTATCCAGACACGTTGGGCAATGCCACCATAGAAGAAAACTTCCCCTGCTTGTTCTTTCTTTTTTTAACGTGTCTTGTCTCCTTTGGGGTTCGGGATCTCGTTTGCATTTCTATTATGTGTGTGCACAACGTAGTTTACGAGGTTCCACTTGATATAACGTGAGCGCTGGTAAGTACAAGAACACAAGAAACAAAAGAGAAACTTCCGTTGTCATTACCTATTCGTCTCTTGAACTGAATATGGCGGTAGATGTGCATGGAGGATGTCTATTCCTAGCATGTCTTACGGAGGAAAAGAATCGCGTAATGTGAAACAAAAGGTTCTATTTAATCCAATTTTAATGACATTTCTCATCATTTAGCTAGGAGGCTTGCCAGTTGGCATCCCATATAATAGCTTACGATGGAATTGATTGTACAAAGTTTTGATGCCACAATTCCTGACAGCCACCACTCGACTTTACAAGAAAGTATAAAAAACCGTAAGTAAAATTCAAAAGCAAAAAAAGGACTAAAAAACGAATACATAGGCTCCGTGCCTAAATTAGTCACCCTTACATGGAGCATCGGAGAACACCATATAGTATTTACCACTAGTATTTTATGTAAAGGCTTCAACGATTTAACTTCAAAGTGGCGCCAATTTACACTGGATACAATTTTCTATATCTTTTTGACTATTCTATCCATAAGAATATCAAAAAGCACTTTTACGATTATTAGTGACGACGATTGTTAAGTATTAGTGGTTAAACTGTTGGATGCCCTCTATACGATGGACAATTGAAATTTTTTAATGAAAGAATGCACAAAATATTATAACAACGACATGCGTGTGGTTAACCCCTTTGTTAAGACAGGATATTGTCACAACAACGATAACATTAGCTATATATGTCTTCATATGGGATTCGAGTATCCCTATACAGGTTGTGTAGAATTCTGAGCGAATATTGCATGCATAATTTTTGGAAGACATTATTTGATGCTACTAATGTAGTATAAAGTTTATATATCATCTTCACAGTCATGCTGCTACAGGAACTCGATATGCCAACGCTAACTTTTCATTTTTTCATTGTCTATGAAGAAAGCGTTTCAACCAGAGCAACCTTGTATAATAGCTTGCAAAGGCAAGACCCAAGTGTTCATGATGACTCTGGCCTTGATGCCTTATCTGTATTAAAGTTGCCATGTTCCCATATCCACAAAGGATGTTGACACTAAATCTTAATAGCAATAATTCACCCATCATGGATAATGGCAATAAGAGTAGATTTTGATGCCTAGTCATTTGATTTCCACTGAAGAAGAGTCTAATGATAGAGATAAAAGGGTTCAACAGACTGAATTATCAAAGTCAAAGAGGTGATATAGGGAAACTCGATCGTTTCCATTGGAGACAAAAAGAAGTTACCAATTATTAAGGGTGGCCTGAAACGGTCACCAAAGCAATCCTCGTCGGTAACGGTAACAGACAAAATTCTACTCCTTTGACTCTTACTTTTTCGTTAAAAATATGGATCGACTCAACAAA
>VICI01004302.1:0-11229 GCA_019593645.1 Akabosia matsudoensis
TCCCCAAAGCTTTTGATGTTGTCTGGAATAGGGCCAAAAGAGCACCTTAACTCAGTTGGTGTCAACCCTAAAGTAGACCTTCCAGTCGGAAACAACTTGCAAGGTTGGCGTTTAGAACACTGTTTTTGAATAATCAATGTATTTGAATTACGAATAACAGTCGATTTTTTACACTAGATCACATTTCAACCTACCTCGGGCCGTTCGTTGTCGATAAACCAGTGTCAATGATTTTCGACCGGGACATCACATCGCAGTCGTTTGTGGATTTTACCCAGAAGGGAGTTGGAGAGTTGTCATCGTCGGGAACATCAGCAGTTGGCTTCGTTTCAACATCAATGGCCAAAGCTGCCGGTGAAGGAGACTGGCCAGACATTCAGTTCATATTTTTAGGAAACGGTGTTTACTCGCGAATGGATCACGACATGGCTCATGGGTTCCATGTACGACCTGACGTGATGAAAAAGTATTTTGCAAAAGACAAAGGGAAGGACTCTTTCCAGATTATTGTATCCTTAGCTAGGCCAAAGGCGGTGGGAAGAATGCGGTTGAGTGGACCTAGCTTCAATGACGATTTCTTAATCGATCCAAAATATTTGGATAACGAGCATGATGTTAAGACTCTCGTTGAAGGGGTGAAAATGGCTGTGAACATTGTAGAGAATACAACATCATTCCAAAACATAGGAGCACGCTTTACCGATGCAGTTTTCCCAGGATGTGAAAAGGTACCATTCAGAAGCGACGCATACTGGGAGTGCTTTATCCGCCATTACAGTTTGACCCTGCACCACATTGTCGGGCCATGTTCAATGGGTAGGAAAGATTCAAAGGAGGCTGTAGTTGACACAGAACTGAAGGTTTTGGGAACGAAAAGGCTAAGAGTAATTGATGCATCAGTTTTGCCCAAAGTGCCAATCAGCAATACCAACTATCCAGGTAAGCATCACTGCGGAAATATAAACCACGTGAAATCGTATGAAATATTTACATTCTAATCGTCATAAATTTCTTTATAGCTATTATGGTTGGAGAAAAAGGAGCTCATTTCATTCTTAAAACTTGGGGAAACTCGGAGAACAGCCAAACCAACGAAATTATCCGTTGATGCTAAACCCACAATGCCCTCCATGATTGGTTAAGTCAACTATGAATCCTGTGTGGCGCAAAATAAGCGTTTTTGTTCAATCACAAACCATTACAAATTGTTCGATCTTTAATACTACAAACCCTGTAAATAGTAGGATACATTTTACATTGTGACAGACTGATGAATCTACCAGTTGGCGACAGACTTTTGTTCATTTATTTATTTTGTTCAGTAGTGAACCGCTGTCAGCTTTTGATTCAAAACTCAAGTTTCTAGGTGTAATTTTAAGCTTTTTCTTTAAGTATTATATGCAATAAATGGTTTGTTCTATCTGAATGGTATGGAATTTTTGTTGTATCCTGGATGTTAATAAAATACGCATTTGTTCCCTCCAAAAGTGAAGAGGGTTTCAGTACTCTTAAATGAATACGATGTCCCGTTTCTGACGTCCAAAATGAATTGTTAGCAAAAAGAAAATCCAAAAATTGTGTGTGCATTTTTTACTTCTCTGCTGGTAGAATTACAAATAGAAGAAAAGCATATGGATATGCGTACGGATATGTTTTCATTTCAAAACGGTATACTAAATGAATTGTTTTGAATATAATTCGTGAGAGAAGGATGTTGGAACTTTTTCCAGCCATCGAAACAGCATATAGCTTTGCACTCTGCCGGAACGACCCTTACGTTATCACAATGAATCCTTCTTCTGTCCAAAGCAAAAGTGACATGCAATCGTGCAATTTGCTGACAAGATGACAGTAAAACATTTTAGGGCGCCACGCCCTTTCGAAAGTATCTGCTCGACATTTTGTTGCACACATATCGACAGGCATTTTCGATTTTATCATGACCTATTTACTAAAGTCGACTTTACACCCTTTATACATCTTTTCATTTAAGATACTTGTTTACTCGATTCAACAATTTTGTGTTTTAGTGAATGGCAGATATTCAATTTATTCGTAATATTTCGTTAATTTTGATAGTGTTTGTTGCAAGATTGAAGAAGATCATGCTCCTGAAGTTAGATTCAAAGTACAATCTGTCTGACACAGTTTGTTTGTTCAAATGTTGCATAACGAAAAAAATATATTTGTAAATTCAACATCTTGCTCAAGGGCCATGCTTGCAAGCAGGAAGCAAAGTGTTTAAGTTTGCAAGATGTTTTGTTTTGTAAAAACTTTTAACAATAATATTTGAATCAAATTCTGTCCACATTGTATTTTCTTGTGTCATACATGCAGTGAAATATTCTATTGTTACTAGTACTGGTGGTAACCCAATTAATGAATCAGATTGCCTTATTATTATTGTAGATTTTTAGACAAATGTTACCCTGTACAGCGATGATACAGGTAACTTTTAACATAAACAGCCATATAGTGCACCTACCTACTATATTAAACTAAAATGGTCTCCCTTTTGAGCAAGATAGTGTGTAGGTCAGTAAGATGATATCTTTCAAATTACCACATTTTATGTCAGTATGCGGCACTCGCTACTACTATTAGCTTTAAACTTTAACTTTAAAAGCAATTTACTATAGGACAGATCAAGCATGCTACGGGGATTTCACATTTGTATCAAACTCAAAATTCAGGACTTAAAGTTTAGACCTTTCTCTTCGTCCCTCACTACTCTAATTCATGTCATTGATTTACTTCCGGTAGCTCAGGCTTAGGAAGTATTAAATGTGGTTAAACAGCCCTAATGCTATTTAATAATGTATTTATGCGAAATTAGGAGTCAAATGACGCTAAGAATATTTTGTTATACAAATAGATTTCTATGAACTAGTTATCAGGCTGAAACATTTTATGCACCATTTTTCTTGTATTTATAATGTTGTTTTGAAAGCTTTGTTAATCTGCTTTTAATCTAATAATATTAAACGAACCACATTTTTGGCAAAAGAGATTAAACCATATAATTGATATTTTAGCTTGTGTTTTCCATTCATAGTTTTAAGATATTATCTTTGTGGTTTGTCTGTTTATCTTTCAATTTTCGAGCTTTATAAAGATGGCCAACAGCAATGTTTTGACCAACGCACATGCAAAAGTTTTGCAATGATGGCGCTCCCTATGTGGAGCCCTTTTAGGATATGCACGTCCATAAATGTTGGGTAACTTGCTAAACTGAATGTTTACAGCGATTACAATTACGCCAAAAGACTTTGCACTAGCTAAGACATGCAAAAGTGTGTACCGTGTCCCAGCCGTAGCTCAATCAGATACGAAAATGTTATCATTACTTTATTTTTCTTCTTCTAAGATTTGTGCACAAGGTAATGTCTGTAGTTGCTGATGAAGCTGTAACAATAATGATATATTTTTTATGTTATCGTAAGAAAAAAACTGCCTGCCATTACTGAGTGCACTTGTCTACCATTACCATTTGATCAAGAATCGAAATGAAACTGAATAAAAACTTTGCCGTGCCAATTGTGCGTGCTGCAGTATGGCGATTGGCAATGAACATTTTTTGTCGTAGGAATAGCCTCTTAACAGACAATGTGTTTTAAATTTCTCATACGCCTGAACATCAAAAGTCATCAAAGAAGACATTCACCTGTTTCACTTTCATTTCATACTCATTACTATACTCCCTCTCCTTTTACATAACAATTTAACTCGTATATTAGCATATACCGTCGAAATAAAATTTCAACCCTTTTTCGAAGCGTGTTTGTCATCAAAAAAAAATTTTCGCTGTTAGTCCTCCACTATTGACTTTTGCAGTGTCGTAACCCTCGCGTCAGATTTTTTAAGGCAAAAATTTCAAGCTGCAGGTCTGCGCACATAAAAACAAGACGCCCTATGTCGGCATATTGACCAATACAAGGTAATTTATAATTTTTTCGAAAAAGATGCAAACTTTTTTAATGACGCTGAGGGCAGCTATATCGCCAAATAACGGCATTCTGCTCAGTTTACGACTAGTATAATCATGGTCGTGTCAAGGGACGAATTCTTCTGGGTTTTGTACAGTTACCATTTTTAGCCAATACGTATTCGTTCCACACACCAGGTTGACAGCGTGGTTCGCATGTGAAGCTCAATTGTGATGTGATAATTCGTGAAGTGTTTACCGAAAAGTGTTTACAGTTTGAAGTTGTAGTTAAGTGTTCGGCACTAAAAATGGAGCCACAACCGCAAATTCAGGTTCTGCAAAGTTTGTTTTCGATGCTTCTTTATGGAGCTATCGGATTCCTTGGTCCAGCCATTATGATGTTTCACACGATGGATTCAATGCAAGATCAAATCACGAGGGGATTCGAAAGCACAGAGGCCTATGATTTCATCGTTGGTTAGTGTAGATACTAATCATGGTTTTATCGTAAAATATGCCCTTAAAGAGTACTTGGTTGACCTTCTCCATGTGACTTGACAGTTGGATCCGGATCCGCAGGCTCTGTACTTGCAAACCGACTGAGTGAGGATTTCAGAGTACTTTTATTGGAAGCCGGCGGTGACCGTAAGTCATTCTGAACTCTCGTTTTAAATTGAAAACTCGAGAAATTCATGTAAATTTTGTGTCTAGCGCACCCACTTACACAAATCCCAGCGTTGTCCTCGCTGTTACTGAATCGCGATGGCATGGACTGGAATTATCGGACTGTTGGTCAAAAGAAAGCATGCTTTGCAATGCCTAAACAACAATGTGCTTGGCCACGTGGTAAAGGTCTTGGGGGCTCAAGTAACTTGAACTACTTGGTGTACAGCAGAGGCTCAAGTTTCGACTATGACAGTTGGGCTAACATAACAGGCGAATCAAAATGGCGATATGACAATATTGTGCGATATTTCAAACGATCTGAACACTACCGAGCTCCAGAACCCTGGGATAACTTTACGAAAGAATTTCACTCCACAAAAGGGCCGATGGAAGTAGCCCTCCCTGCTCATGCTGGTTTGGCAGACCAGTTTGTTAAAGCTGGAAAAGAGAAAGGGTTTAAGGTCATCGATTACAACGCCCCATATCATGAAGGTAAATAACCTGTTTCCCAAGCATAAGAATATTTTGAAAAAAATGACGGTAAGAGCCATCTTCAGTACAGTTACTGTCATAATGATTATATTAGGTGAAAAAATGTTTGTCATGCAAAGTTGAATTACGCAATTTGTGATCGCATTGATGTGAGTGTAGAAGTTAGTAATAATGGTCAACAAAAGGCACAGGTAGGCTACGAAACGATTGCACTTCAGCGAAATATGAACTTTTGATCATAATTTACGAAAACCAGGAAGGGCAAATATGTCGTGAGTGACATGGTGTACAAATGTGAATCATCGTTTTGTAATCTCATATAATTATGGCTCACCGATCAACATTGACCTGTAGGTTATTTGTGTAGGGTTTGCCCCTTTTGTGTATACGCAAAAGCGAGGAAGACGAATGGGAGCTTACCAAGCTTTCTTGGAGCCAGTTGGAATCCGAGATAGGAAAAGCTTGACGATTCGAAAATTCGCTCATGTGAACAAGGTATAGTATGCATATGCATATCTTGTATTGAGTTAAGTACGAATTTTTGTTTTTTCTCATGTTATATTGCTTCATAACTTTTAGCTTCTATTGCGGGATGATTCTGACGAAGTTTACGGTGTGGAATACACTCGCCACGGACAACGTCGTATTGCCAGAGCAAATAAGGAAGTTGTTTTGTCTGCAGGTGCCATAAATTCTCCTAAAATTTTAATGTTGTCAGGAATCGGACCTAAAGAGCACTTGCAATCGCTTGGGGTAAGCTTTCCACAGTAAGAGCAATCCTCTAGTAAAAAAATTAGCTAAGACCCTTATCAAAGTCGGCCTGCCCATTTATTTGCAGATAAAAGTTAGGAAGTCACTGCCAGTGGGAAAAAACCTTCAGGTATGTCAAATATTTTCATCTCCAGATTTGCATTACTACACGAAACTTTCAAAGTAATTCTGAATTTCAAAGGATCATGTCAGCACATCACTTGGACCATTCCTTATCAACAAGCCTATTTCATTTAATATGGACCGTGATGTCAATACAAACACAATCGCTGATTTTGTCCTGGACGGAAAAGGACCACTTACGTCAAGTGGCTATCAAGCCACAGGCTTTGTAGCGTCAAGCCATGCGAAAAAACGAGGTGAAAGCAACTGGCCAGATATGCAATGGATTATAGTTGGCAACTCTATCTACAAAAACTACGGGAAAGATTATGAATTCGCTTACAATGTAAAACAAGGCTACCTGGACAAATATTACAAAAATGCCCAAGGGCAGGATTCCTTTCACGTAGTCAGCGTTCTTACACGTCCATCGAGTCGTGGCGAAATTTTACTCAGGAGTACAGACCCGAAAGACCCTCCTCTTATTGATCCGAAATATTTTGACAAATACGAAGATGCCAAGATTGTAGTTGAAAGTCTGAAGCGAACAGTAGATCTTGTCGAAAATTCGACTTCCTTTAAAGAATTGGGAGCGACATTGATGCCCCATTCGTTGCCATCATGCGAAACTTTTAAATTCAAAACAGATGCTTACTTGGAGTGCTATTTGAGGTCACTTACATTGACAATGCATCATGCTGCCGGTACATGCCAAATGGGTAGTACAAATAAATCAGAATCCGTGGTGGATTCACATTTGCGAGTTATTGGAGTTAAAAATTTAAGAGTCATTGATGCGTCTATTATGCCAAAAATAGTATCTAGTGACATTAATGCAGGTTCGCATCATAATCAAAACTGAAAATCATAATCATCGTTGTTGTTAAACTGACATCATTTTAAGAAATATTTTGTTCTTTTCCTTGCAGCTTGCATGATGATCGGAGAAATTGGAGCAGATTTTATCAAATGGGATTACCTGACATAGAAGACATCACGTGTATTCAGATCTTCAAGATGCCTTCAACAGATATTTTTAATTAATTGATGCCAATTAAGTGTAAGACTTGTCGCATTTTTAATTTATGCCAAAAGATAAATAATTCGCGATGAAAATCTAAATATGAAATAAGAGCTATGTAGCTTCAGTTAGATTAGCGTAAGGAATGAAGTTCTAGCACGATAGGCGGAGAATCTCCTTCAAAGTTTTATTTGCACTTATTTAAGTAAGTAGGAATGCCATGTGTTGTGCGTGTATGCTGTTTCGTTGATATCTCTTTTAAGACTGTGTCATTAAAGGTACATATTTGTATCATTTTTGCATGTAAATAGTTTTTTTAAATACCGATAACGTATTTTTTCAATAAAGCGGCCCACTGATACTATCATCTTAATCGATATAAACTAGAATTTGGTTTTATTTGTACGCATCTGATGAGTAATATACATTCTTACAGCAACGTATTAAGTTAAACCTCTGACCTTTTCCACGTAAAAGAAATATCCTTACTGTTGTTTGCGCTTCTGGTGTTTAGTTTTAATCTGGCTTGACTTGCAACAACAATACTTTACAAGCTTCAATGCTATATAGGCGTTAACGAACAGTAAACTCGAAGAAGTAATAAGAAGGAACAACCACACGTCTAACTGTCGTTTCTTCCACCAGGGATAATCAACAAAATGAGGTCGGAGGTATTCAGTTGACTCTTGGCGAAGAACAAACTCGGTCCACCAGACTGCGGTGTCCAAGGGCTTCATAGGTCTATCTGAAAACTGTTTTGTAACCTTCGCCACGTTTTCTTTAAAGCTCTTGTCGTTGAGCATTCTCTGTATAGCATTAACCATGCCTTGCTCAGTCAATGCTGTGATTTCCATTTTGATAGCAAAGCCCCGCTTCTCAGCAAGTTGCGCATTGTAGTCTTGTTCGGAAAACATTGGAAAGCAAATAAGTGGAACAGAGCTATAAATGGCTTCGGTAACTCCTCCTATTCCAGAGTGAGTAATGAAAGCTCGTATTTTTGGATGAACTGAAAGGGAAAACATTAGAATTATACAAATGTCCGTTTTAAAAGGAATAGTTCAGTAAATCATTATTTGGAAATTTTGTGTTCGTACACAAAAGATCTTGCTGTGGTAGCCATTTGTCTACTAATATATGCTTCGGTAAGTCTTTAGGTGTTTTGTTCAACTTCCAGATAAATTGGATGTTTGGAAACCTCTTGAGAGCTCGAATGAAAGTTTGTTGCACTTCTTCAGGGAATGTTAAGAAGTCAATGAAGGATCCAAAACTGACGTATATGAAGCCTTCTTTCCCGGCGTTTATGAAGTCCTCGAATTTCTGCTTACAAAAACAGAAAAGCTTATGAAATCCTATTCAAAATTTTTATTTATTACAGAATCTTATCTTCAAACCTGAGGAAGTTGTTTTCTTTTCTCCACCCAGGCTATTCCACCCACTGGGATTACATTTGGAGGCAAAGCTCTTGGGAATTCTTGTGATGCATGAACGTTGACCAAGACCAGACTAGTATTTCGTTCCAACTCGATGAAATCGGGCATACTTTCAAGGTTGAGTCCCTCTTGCGTGACCTTTCCCAAACGTGGAAGGTACACCCAAGTCCTTAAAGCTCTCCAGAGGATTGGCGCGAGTGCACCAACAACGCGATGCATAAAATTCATCTCAAGGGGAACACTGCTCATAACTTCAGGGATCATTGCACTTTCGTCAGGGGTCCCGTAAGCTTCAATCACCCATGGTAAAATGGTTGAAATACTGAAAATCATTGTTTTTGCTCCATGTGCATGAGCAATCCCATAGCCGCACTCATTAAACAGTCCATCCATTATAACCAAGTCGAATTTTGGAACTGAGCTCAACCATTGTTTGAAGTCTTCATCAGTCAATACGTTTTCGCAAACCTGAACTCCAAACCACTGAATGAATAAATTCGTAAAGACTGTCCTACCCCCTGCCCGCATATCATAAAAATTTATTCCGCCTCCTCCATCAGAACCATTTCGCAAGCTGTTGAAAAAGTGGTACAACTTTTGCGGGGTGCGATACTGAATCGATGACTGTTTGTCTTCAAAGGGATCTTGCAAAATGAACGTAACATTGTGACCTTTGTCGACCAAAGCATTGGCCAAAGGTTGTATAGCAATCCGATGACTCGCTCCTCCAAAACCAATGAAGACCAGGATATTTTCTGCTTCAATAGGTTTTGAAAGATTTGATATCAGAATGGCTAACGTTAAAACCCCGTACTTTACAAATGAAGGAACAGCCATTTTACCCAGACGTTATTTAGGAATACATACACTAAATCTTCCACGTTTGAAATTCTCAACTGTACTAGAAGTTCTTTCAAGTATTTGAAGAGCCAGTTTCATAACTTGGTATATAAATAACGCTCATTTGATATGATAACTATTCTCACTTTGCATCCTTGCAAACACTAAAGTTTGTTTAATCGCAGCAAAATACATACTGTAACAAACACCACTTCAAAGATAAATATTTATTGATGGCCAAAAGGAACAAAATATATACCAGTGCATGATAAAACGATTATTCAACACAATAATTTTGTTCTTACTACTATATAGCATTGGCCCTGTTCTTATACCGGCACTAGTGTATACAACCGTATTTACATTTCACAATAGATAAGCGAAGGAGCGATGAAATGGGTAAGGAAGGGCATTTGTTTTCAAGAGTTTAATATCATGAACATTACTGAAAACTTTTTCCGAATGCGCGCATGAATGCTAGCGTTTAGCACTGATTTTCATAGTACTGTCATGTGATACATTAGTACGTTTCACGTTACAATGTGTACCTAGTTATTCACATCAAGGTCAATTGAGCTAATGTTTATTTCTTATAGTCGTCATACAAATCATATGCCAAACATTAAGCACGCTGGACACGCCGCTTTAGACAACAAGAGAACAGGAAAGCTAATTATGAAGGTCAATTTTGGGCTTTTTTATGATGTTGGCCCATGAAAATAGTGACGTAAGCGAGCTTCTCTTGCCTTTGGGCAGCAGTCAAAAATTGTCCAGTCATACGTTATTGAAACAAGTAAATGAAAGCATGTTCAATATTCAATATGGGAAAAAATGGACTGAATAATCTGAAACGTAAATCTTTTTATTCGAAAAACTATTTCCAAGGGTCGCTTTAAGCTTGAGCTTCTATCTAGTTTATCTTTTGTTTCACAAGTTTCTCTTGCTTTTCATGTGAACGACTTCTTCGCTTCTTTCTTGGTCTTGAGATTTTTGCATTTAGTATGCCTCTGTTAGGATTTTTGGATGTAGTGACAAAACCTTTACATCTCGTTCCAACTGTACGACACATTACCGCGGGAAAAACTATCATGACTAATATGAGCAGTAATACTAAAACCACATAAACATCTATTTGGCGTCGGATCCACCATGATTGGTTGATACTGTAGGGTCGACGGAATTGAGTTGAGTTTTGTCTTAATACGTATTCAGTCCACCACACTGCTTCATCAAGGGGTTTTATGGGTCTGTCCAAAAATTGTTGTCTAACCCGGATCATGTTCTCGTGAAATCTTAAAATCATGATAAAGTTTGTTTAACAACCTATACTCCAGCTTAATGAAGTGGGAACATACAGTGAAACTTCTCTTGTTGCAAACCGCATATGCCATCTAAAATGATTGCAAACTACGAGGTTTTCAAGTATCGAGGTTTGTGTTTTCTCATTATGTTTTGGAGAAGTAACACAATATGTACATACTTACAAAACAAGCTTACATTGTAACGGCTAACAGGTCAATTCTTAGAATAAGGAAAAATTGTGCAACTTTTTTCTGTTTCGAGCATTTCCCTCCCTCATATTTTCAACAGAAAAGGTCAGAGTTCAATCTGGGAGCATTCCCAAAATCATTCCTGTCTCATTGGCGTTCTAGGTGTCACCGGGTTTAAACTAGTCTTATGTGCGGAGATTTGCTGCCAATTCCTTACCCCTCACAAGGAGAATGGTTCCACTAGTAGGCAGGTTTCTATCGCGTCACTCAGTTAAAATCTCCTACAATCTTTGCCGTCTATATTCAACTGATAAGTTCTCAGTTGCTCCATCCCACTTTTCCTTTTTACTCGTTTTGAAGATTTTTGTAGGTTCTGAATGGAACTGATACAGAACATTCCGTGTTTGGGGGGCCTTCATGTGAGTTTTTATCATAAGCCTCCAAGCCTGAGTCACAGAGATTTGAAAAAAATCGCGCACCCGCCAGTGAAAA
>VICI01004303.1:0-11229 GCA_019593645.1 Akabosia matsudoensis
TGGCCGATTTGCCACAAACTTTGTACGGTGATCCCGTAGGTCAGTAAAAGCAACCGTATGGAGTTTCAGCATAATCGGTCAAAACTAGGGGTCAGAGAAGGGGTCCTTTAGGGTCAGAGGGGTCAAATTTTAGATGGTGGCCAACTTGCATCATACTTGGTACAGTGATTATTAGGGTTATTTGTAACACTACTATTGATGTTCAGTCCAATCGGATACGCTTTGAGGTCTAGGTCGTGGTCCACTTGGGCCAGATAAGGCAAATTTTAAATTGTGCCCGATTTACCCCAAACATGGTTCAGTGGTACCTTAACTAAACCACTTAGCTTTTTATCTAAACCTTTTAACTAAGCATTTTAGCTAAGCCTTTTAACTAAGCATTTTAGCTAAGCCTTTTAACTAAGCTTTTTCCTTTACTTTCAGCTTCGTCTTTATAAGCTTAAAAGCTTTTATTTTGCTATAACTTCGAAACACATTGTCCAATCGGCCTGACATTTTGTATTCAGGTTACTGAGAAACGTTGGCATCAGTCAAAATGGGTGGGTTCAGACAAAGTTCAGAACGCTTTGTCTGAAAAACATGAAACTTTGTATTGCGGTTTACAGTAACCTCATGCAACGGGTGCATGTTTTACAAGGGTGTTCAGGTAGCTGCAGGTGCCGGTTTTCGCTTTTAGTCATAGTTCAGGCCATACCTTCGAAATCTTACATCTTGACCAGTAACCTGGTATTCGGGGGTTGACCAGATTTGCTTTTTTACGAGAATCTTGGTAACCAGATTTGCTTTTTCACGAGAATCTTGGTGACCAGATTTGCTTTTTTACGAGAATCTTGGTGACCAGATTTGCATTTTTACGAAAATCCTGGTGACCAGATTTGCTTTTTTACGAAAATCTTGTTGACCAGATTTCCTTTTTACGAAAATCCTGGTGACCAGATTTGCTTTTTTACGAAAATCCTGGTGACCAAATTTGCTTTTTTACGAAAATCCTGGTGACCAGAATTTCTTTTTTACGAGAATACCTGGTGACCAGATTTCCTTTTTTATGAAAATCTTGCTGACCAGATTTGCTTCTTACGAAAATCTCGGTGACCAGATTTGCTTTTTACGAAAATCTCGGTGACCACACTTGCTTTCTTAAGAAAACTTTGGTGACCAGATTTTCCAAAAAGGATCTCCTTTGCAAAATATGACGGTGACCAATTTTTTTGTAAAAAAATGCCCGTGACCAGATTTCTCAAATGTCACAATGCCCGTGACCAGATTTGTCAAATGTCACAATGTGTAAGGATGTGTATCATTCGTATCGCATTGCCCCGAGTTTACCCATGAATATGTGAACTCGGAGCCGTAAGTTGTATTCTTTATTACATCGTGTTTGCAATAAAGAAGGAACATTCTATCCATGGCTTCAGCAACAGCAACAACACTTGTCTAGTCCTCTTATTGGCATCATGGTTTGGGCTTGTTTCGGGATAGTTTGGGGAAGTTGGAGGAGGACTTGGAGGTATGGAGTTGGGTCGTGGGTGAGCATAGAACCTGGGGTACCGTCTTTGTTACAAATGCCCGTGACCAGATTTGCTAAGTGTCACAATGCTCGTGACAAGATTTTCTAAAGATCACAATGCCCATGATCAGATTTGCCAAAGGTCACAATGCCCGTGACGATATATGCTTAAGATCACAATGCCCGTGACCAGATTTGCTAAATGTCACAATGCCCGTGTCCAGATTTGCTAAATTCACAATGCTCGTGACCAGATTTATAAAGATCACAATGCCCGTGACCAGATTTATAAAGATCACAATGCCTGTGACCAGATTTGCTAAATGTCACAATGCCCGTGACCAGATTTGCTAAATGTCGGAATGCCCGTGACCAGATTTGCTAACGATCACAATGCCCATGACCAGATTTGCTAAATGTCAGAGTGCCCGTGACCAGATTTGCTAAAGGTCAGAATGCCCGTGACCAGATTTGTCAAATGTCACAATGCATGTGACCAGATTTTATTTTAAAAAGCAGGCGTGACCAGATATCTTGCTTTGAAAAATATGAGATTTTCGTTCACCGACCGGGTAACCGGGTTACCAGGATACGCATGATTTCGAACGTCTGGTTCAGGCATACTTTGTCCGATTGACATAAACTGTTCGGTGTTTTGTTCAAGGCTTCCGCTGCTTCGGTATTAAGGTGTACCGCCTTATTTTTCCCCTTTTTGACCATTTTAAGCCAATTTGACCCTCTCAACAGTTTTTATCCAGATGGTTATTAACCCTTTTAAGTCATTTACAACCAGACTGCAGTTTGGACTGGTGCCATCTCTGGGGTTGAGCGCTTTTTGATGAAAGTAAACTTGACTCATTAAAAAAGCGTTCCGTGACGTTTTGAATCCTACCTGTAGGTTATCAGTCGGGGAAACTAGAATGACGAATGGGAGGGGATAAAGTACATTTGTCAGTGTCAATTAGGTTGAATATTTGAAACTAATCCGCTTAACTTCTAGGTCTCGTTCTGGAAATCTTTTTAAATCCCAGGTCCTGAGTACCGAACTGGGGACCACCGTTTTCCGCTCATTTTGTGTGGTCTCATTTTATATTCCCACCAACGAACATCGTCATCTCTCATACATGCAAGGCCAATCAGTCCACCTGTCCAAGAAGTAATACCGTCACTGTATTTCTTACGATATCGTCGCAAATCGATAAACCCAGTTTCGCTGTAGCCAAGGCGTACATTCCCAAGGTCATGCCAACTGGTCCACAAGCCTTCAGTCTACACTTGTTCTTTTTCATGTCCACGCGTCGCTTCCAGTAGCTCCTGAATTTCAGACTGTGTTTGTGGGGCACTCCGGCCATGTACGTGAGGAGAAGTGCAACCATAAAGCAAACAAGGCTGCTCGCTGCAGGCATGGAAAGCCAGACCAAAATGTGCAGCTGTTTTCGAAGCTTGCACGTTGCAAAGGACGCAAATGACGCGAGCACGACTCCAACGCAGATCAGCGTCGTTAGAAACCTGTTCACAACAGGTGTCATCGTTGTCATGAGGATTTTGTCCATGTTGTACCGTTGAAAGCAAGTGCTCAACCGAAAATTTATTGCATTATAGAGTGGTATTGGATGAGGTGTATACATCGCCGAGAACTTAATTGCGACGTGCAGAACTAACAAGAGGGATATAAAGATGGACTGGATAAACCACGAGTAAAAGATCATTACCACTCCGTAAACAAACGAGGCGTATAACTTGTCCAGAAGAGAAGATCCCAGAAGCAGTTGTAGAGAGTCCCATGTGACTGCCAACGGAATGGCAAAGAAGCCAACAGGAAATGCAACAAATACTGAGGAAAACCCGCATACCAATAGGCCGTGGACTTCCGTCGCACCCATAACTGGAATATTGATGTACTTGGGTAGCGAACTTGGATCCAAGCTGATGCACTGATTGATGACAAATATTAGTTCTGATATGTAGCTGACGACCATATGAAAAGCAGGGATTTCGATGGTGAAGCTCAGTAGCGTACGAACGGGGGTGCCAGGTGGTGTGGCACACCACTAGGGCCGGGATTATACGGGCGCCGAAGGGGCCGGGACACATGGTCGCTACGAAACAAAAATTATCAACTCATCAACACTAATCTTTGCTTGGAAAATGCTTCCAGTCAATGCAGCACAGCCATTTTCATTCAAAAACAAATAATTCATACATAATTACAGTCTCTTTATGTCGGCGCATTCTCAAATCAAGACAGCTCGTAGCGATTGCTGTGATATGTCTGCTCAGCCAGCTGATCCTTGTACGAAACTTTATTTGTCAAGTGTGGAGAATCTCAAATCCATTCCATGCGGTTGTCGTGCATTTTTTTGCTTTGACTTGATAACTTTAAATGCAATTATGAAATGGTTCGCCAACAGAAAAGTGAACACTAGAAGCCAGTTTCCGGCATTAGTAAAGAGAAGTGCGGTGCGTCCAAGCGGAAACGTAAACTTCAGGAAGATAAAACTTAGAGAGCTGTCGAAGCAGCATGGCGAAATATTTACGTGACAGCGACGAGGTAAAAATACGACTGAAGGTTATTTTGGGCTTTTAAGAGGAACTCATTCAAGCTATTCGGCGCTGGCGCAGATATCCAAGTTTGCGAGTTATCTCACACGCATTTAAATTACATTGGCCTATGCTATCCTTGCGGCTATCTAGGCAACGATTTCAAACAATCAGTTATCGTTAATTAGTTATCTTTGAAATTATTGTTGGACCTCGTTGCATAAATCATGTTGCATTTAATGAACGTGCATTTTCGAAGTTAAAGCTAATAAATTACCGTGAGCATATTCTATTTTTATGCTCAGATTACTAATATAATGTTTTCAATATGATGATATGTTTAGTTTTTCAGTATTTTATATATGTTCTTTTGTTAAGCATTCTGTACATGTTTTTACTTTAGTATGTTTAACTAAAAAGGTTAGTGAGTACTAATCGTTAATGTTAGTAATAATAGATGTTCATGACTCATTTAAATGTGTTCTGTAAATTTAAGCCTCTATTGAGTACTCGTATTGAGTAGTAGTTGTATATTGAAATGGGATTAGGTACCCTCTAGAAAGGTTATATATAGTTGTCTCTAAGAATGAAAAAGGAACAGTCGACTTCACAATTTCTTACAAGAATATTGTCTCTCTCAAGTTATTCAGCCACTTCGTTTTACCAAGTTATTGTTTCTATAATACAATTTACCAACTGTGTCTACAATAAATAATAGCTATATAATTTTGAAAGAAAAGAGCTTTCCATCCACCTCGTAATTTTCTCAGCAAATTACCATTTACTCATATGGTAGCAGGGATTTAACCCTCTTCTTCTTTTAAAGTTTTCAAGAAAAAAAAATCGAAAGGAACTTTTGTGCAGTTAATTAGTTAAATACCTATTTTTGTGCAACCTGATCAATTTTTTCGAATTTAGGGCAATTTTTCTTTTCAGTGCCGTTGTACCTTTCATTTGTGTGGCTCAGTTCAGTAATCTTTCGGCCAAAAAGTTTACAAGAACTCTCTAAGTGATTTTCAGTGAAATATTTCAATTATTTTTTACTACTCCTTCTCAAAGGTTTAGTTTATTTTTTCCAGACGTGGATTTTTTTTTATCGAACTCGATTTTTTTCTCTATCGTGTTTTTTTTAATTCAATTTTTGTGTTTCTTTAAACTCAAATATTGGTGTTTCGGCACGTCCAGTGTTTTGTTTGACAAAAACTACGCATTCAGCTGTGTGAAACTCTCCAGATTTCTGCTAGAAATCAATCTTCAATCTGGTAACAAAATACTTTTAAAATAATTTTTGTCCATTCTCAACCCCTGTCCCAATTACACCTAATTTCAACAACAGTACATCGATTTAAACTCAACAGCAGTTCATCTCATATTCTACAGCATATAATATTATAAATTTAAATTTGAAAAAAAACAAACATTATGGCTGACCGTCATATCGTAACCGACGGTTATAGGCTAACGGAATCTAATTATTCCAACTGGAAACTGACTACTACCCTTTTGCTTCGCGAATTGAAACTATGGAATGTCGTAAACGGCACTGTCCCAAAACCCCCCGCTACTGATGATAATTTTGATGCTTGGGAAACCAAATACATTAAGGCAATGCGAATCATAAGCCAATCCCTGTGTGACAATCAGTTTGTCCACATAAAGCGGTGTTAGTCATCCAAGGAAATGTGGGATATCCTAAAAACCGCGAATTCCGATAGTTGCAGACAAAATAAAAACAGAACTCTCCGTAAACTCATGGGATACAAGATGGAAGGAAAAAATTGCAACCAGGCAATCAAAGAAATCAAAGAATTAGCCGCCGATCTTGAGGAGATGGGAGAAAAACAATCCGAATCCGCAATCATTGCCGTCATACTCAACTGTTTAACAGAAGAATATGAGTCCGTTCGTTCTGCATGGGAAGCAACTCCTGAACCTCAACAAACGATCACAAATCTAGAAAGTCGCATCCGCTCTCATATGTCGTATGACAGTTCTCAAAAGACTAAGCAAGTTTCTACCGCTTTTCTTGCAAACGCCCATTCCCATCCCGCCCCCTCACATTCTCGCAACAAGCAAAAACAACCGAACAATTCGTCATCCGTTTGCAATTATTGCAAAAAACCAGGCCATCTCATCAAAGACTGTTTTAAGCTCCGAGCAAAACGTGAGCAAGAAGCAAATTCTCAGCCAAATCCCAATAATCAAAAACCCTCCAACAAACAGAACAATTTCCAGTACCGTAATCCCCATCAAGCTAATTTCCATCAGCCTAATCCCTTTCAAGCTAATCATCAGCAACCAAATTCCAACAATGATGGCTCCCAAAACTCTAAGCGACCAAACAAAACGTGGATGTTTAGAACCACAACAGCATTTCCTATTATTGAAGAAACCACAGTATCCCCGAATACATTCGCTACTTCTGTTTCAACGCCAAGTCAGTTAACAACAAATCCCGTTTCCCATGTTTATTCTGTTAAGAAATCTCAAAATACTATGAATGAATGGAATTTGGATTGTGGTGCATCTGTTCATGTCAGCGGTGACCTTGAGTGGTTTGAAACAACTCTCCAACCATGTGAATCAGCTCCCCTCATGCAAATGGCAGATAATACATTCAAGAAACCTCTCGGAAAAGGTACTGTTTTGGTATCAGCTGAGCTTGATGGTGTTTATCAAGAACAACGTATTGAAAATGTGTATTATCTTCCAAATGCCGCTAACCTACTTTCTTCTCGCCAACTTACCTTAAAAGGTTTTGTCATTATGCAATCTTCAGAAGAAACCACGTTTTTCCCTAACCGTAACTTTCCTGACTGGGAAGACTTAAAAATGCCTGCGTGTGACTGGATCAATAACGCATATGTTATGCGATTCAAACCCCCAACTTCTAAAATGCACCTATGCATGTCCCAAACATCTTCTACTACTTCTTCAGACTTATGGAATCGTCGGTTTGGTCATATTAATCAACAATACATTCACAACTCTGCAAAACATCAAGCTGTTCCTGATTTATCTGTCGATGATGTGCAGAGTAGCACGTCTCTATGCCAACCTTGCGTGTTTGGAAAACAAACTCATACTCCCTATCTTCGTAAAGCACCTTATGATCTTCTTCCTGGAGACATGATTCCCGCCGATTTAGCCGGCAAGTACCCAGAATCCCTTGAAGGTGAATCATATTTTCTTTTATTCAAAGACCATGCAACTGGTTTTCGTCAGGCCTATTTTCTTGAATCCAAATCTCAAGCCCCAGAGTATGTCATTGATTTTATTCTGTTCATTCAAAAGTTTACCCATAACAAAGTCAAGTTTTTCTGTACTGACCAAGGTTCTGAGTTTGTTAACTCCAAAGTATCAAAATTTCTTTACGACAACAAAATTATACATAAGATGAGTTGCGCCTATTGTCCCCAATCAAATGGTAAAATTGAGCGTGAGATCCGAACAATCAAAGATACTGCTCGAACCCTTTTAATTCATGCTAAACTTCCACCATCTTTGTGGAAAGAAATGGTATCCTCCGCTGTTTATCTTCATAACCGCTGTCTCGACAAACAAAGCTATATTTGCAAGAAAACCAATAAACCAATAACAGCATGTGAAGCAGTCATGAAAATTAAACCCAGTGTTGCAAATCTTAGAGTAATTGGTTGCTCAGCATTCCCTTTTCTACGGAATACTGGTGTTTGGAACCCCCGTTCAAAGAAATGTGTTCTTGTTGGATATGAAGGCATCGGAAATATGTTGGATATGAAGGCATGTCTTTATGATCCAGACACAGAAACAGTTTTTGAATCCAGTAATGTTACATTTTGGGAGGAAGAAATAGGCATGGATGAGTTTGGTAGTACGAAGTATGATGAACATTTCATTTTTGGCCCAAGTTTTGGAATCTATGAGACTCCTCAGCCTCCATGTCAGCATGAAACTGGAGTGCAAATCCCTACAATAATAATTCCTGCCGCTCCAAAAACTCATTTTGACATACGTAGAAGCCCTACCCGTTCGTCATCGCTTCCAGTTAATCAAATTCCCGTCCCACAAAATTCATCGATAGCCCCTCAAGAATCATCGTCATCTTCCTTTCAACCAGAGCATTTTCACCAGCAACAACCTCATTGTTCATACACCCCTTTACCTGAATTTGGAACACCTAGATCAGATCGGAAATCAGTTCAACAGCATGATAATTCTCCAGTAGCCATTCCTGAAACTCCTCCCCAAACAGTAATTATTCAACATGGAAACGAAAGTTATACAGCAACAATTGATCCGTCTCAACCAAATAAAATCATAATTCCTAAACCCCCGAAGGCATCAAAGAAGAAAGACGTTGTACCCCCATCACTAATCACAGAGACTCGCCTTCGACCACTCCCATCAAGAATACCCGCAAACATACCAGCTCCCATTCCAAGTAATCTACAAATCAGTTCTGTTTCAAGATTTTCACCCGACATAACCCAACTTCCATCCACAGCAAAAGCCATCCGTACCATTACCGAACCACAAACTTACAAGCAAGCCATAGAATCTCCAGAGAAGGAAGAGTGGCTCAAGGCAATGGCCGAAGAACTTGCCTCTCAAGAAAATAATAAATCGTGGGAAGTAACGGACTATCCTGCGATTGGACGTGTTCTTCACACCAAGTGGGTGTTCAAAGTAAAATACAACCTGGACGGCACCGTATCTCGATTCAAAGCACGACTCGTTGTTTGTGGCAACCGCCGGCAGGAAGGTGTTGACTTCTTTGAAACTTTTTCGTCAGTTGCTCGTTTCGAATCTATTCGAGTTCTTTTTCAAGTAGCCGCTTCAAATGCATATCAGATGCGTCAGTTTGATGTAAAAACCGCTTTTTTGCATGGCGAATTGGAAGAAGAAATCTATATCAAGTTCCCTCAAGGCTTTGAAAATGCATGTCGGGGAAAGGTACTACATCTATTGAAAAGCATATATGGCCTTCGTCAAGCCCCACGGTGCTGGAACAAAAGGCTCACTGAAGTTGTGACATCTTTAGGCCTTCATCAATCGAAAGCAGATCCCAGTGTGTTTCTTGGCGAATTTCAAGGTACTACTTTCATCGTTGGAATTTACGTCGATGATGGCCTTATCCTGTGTCCCTCTTCTGATGTGATTAACGTTTTCCTGCAACTAGTATCTGAACATTTTGAATTAACATCTGGCCCCGTCTCCAAATACATAGGTCTCGAGATCATTCAAGACATTGACACTGGAAGCATATATATTTCCCAAAGAAAGTATATTCGAGACTTTCTCAACCGTTTTCGCATGGCAGATTGCAATCCTTCTACCGTCCCCATGCAACCATATACAGACCTTAAACCCGCAACAGAAATTAATGAGTCATTACCTTTCCGACAGTTAATAGGCAGTCTTATTTCCCTATCAAAATGTACTCGACCCGATATATCGTTTGCTGTTTCAAAGTTAGCCTGTTTTATGTCATGTTTTGATGACTCACACTACAATGCCGCTAAAACAATCCTTAGGTACCTTAAGGGTACTCAAGATTTTGGACTTATATATGAACCCTCAAAGTGTATCACCCTCTATGCATATTCCGACTCTGATTTTGCAGGAGACAAGTTAACTCGTCATTCCACGACTGGCTGTGTATTTATGCTCAACGGTTCCACAGTGTCTTGATTCAGTAAGAAACAAACCTGCATCGCTCAATCATCCACTGAAGCTGAGTACGTCGCCCTAGCAACAGGAGGAAAAGAAGCACTTTGGCTCCGCCATTTTCTTGCCGAAGTTGGTCATCCACAACCAGAAGCTACCCCTTTCTTCGTCGACAACCAAAGTGCCATTCGTCTCTCCAAGAATCCTGAGCTGCATTCAAGGACTAAACATATAGATGTTCGGTACCACTTCATTCGTGATCTTGTTCAAAGACAAGAAATCGAGATAACTTACGTCAACACCAATGACCAACTCGCAGATGGACTAACAAAGCCCCTTCTTAAAATAAAATTTCAACAGAACAGAGCCCAAATAGGAATTACTGAAGTTCCTGTCAACAAAGCGTCTTCCACGATCTCGTCTCCTCCAATCGTAAAAATGAATTTCTTTAACCTAACAATTCTATTAGTGTGCTGTTTAAGTAGTGTTACAGCAGAGGCATCATCCTCTGCAGTTCTTTGGCGCCGTTCCAGTGTTCCGGTAGTAAATCATTTTAATAAGACTCAGTTATCAATCCTCTTGATCAACACCTGTGACGCGTTGAATTCAGTGTATCCTCAAGTTATGCATAGTGAAGCCTTACAAAATTGCCATGACAAATATGATCGTTTAATAATCAATGAATTAGAAGACTGGTGCCCTAGTAAAGTCGGCCGTAATGTTCGTGAAATTATTACCATAACTTTAATTGTGTTGGCCGTCTTTGCTGCTGGAATAGGAAGTGTAGGTGTTGCAGCTTACGTGTCGAACTCAAACGAAATCAGTGAAATAAAACATGACATTGGTGCAATAAATCAACTTGTGGATGCAATTGAGGCACAAGTCGGCCATACGCATGAACAAGTCAGAAATCTTACTACGCATTATAATCGGGTTCTTTCAAATATAGAAATTCTACAGCAAGAGTACGATGAGTTGAAGGGGAAGATCGTAAGCATGATGTTTATGACCTCAGACATCGTGAGTCATTTCCATGTTGGTCGCACCTACATCAGAGAAGCCAAATCCGAATGGAAGAAAGGAAAATTATCTGAAAGCATCTTCCAGTTCTATAACATCAGTGCGCCTGGAGGTCCTACGAGCCGATTGGATTTGTCTCATCTGCAAAGCTGCAATCTATCAAAAGATAAGAAAACCTTGACGATACAGTACCTTGCACCCGTGGTCGACAACGATCTGGTAGTTGTTGATGCCGTTCCATTCAACCTAAAAATCCAAAGAGGGAATCTTACACTTGGGTAAAGTTTGCACAACACAAAAAATAAACCCTCAGCACGAAAATTTCAAACTTTTTTATCTTGGCTTCTGCGAACTTCTAACTACCTCTATCGTATTCCCCGCATTGAAAAATCCGATTTTGCACTCATTTTACCCAAAAAACATCTGTCTAAGCAGTTTTATAAGCGAAAAAGAAAATTTCAAACACAAAAATGCATAGAACTTTTTATGCTATCATTATGTTATCGAATTGG
>VICI01004304.1:0-11226 GCA_019593645.1 Akabosia matsudoensis
GATAAACTACCTTCCCTCTATGACCACCATGTCAGTTGTGCTCAGTAATGCTGTAGTCTATATCGCCGGATTCATTTGTCGTGACCTGTGCTCTCGGTTGGATTGTGCAGACTGTATAATGGCCATACTTCCTGCTTCAGAAGAGGAGTACAATAATGACTATGTACTTCTGAAGGAAAAGAACAACGGTGGCCTCTGCTTTCCCTCCAAAGACGTTGTATTAATATGCAAAATAACAGAGTCTTGCATTAGAGCAAGCAGAACCTTGAAAGGGGTCGCAGGATTGGTAACTACCAAAATCATTCAAAAAGTTGTTGAGGAAAGCATAGAACATGGCGTTTTCAAGGCGTTGCGCCATGAAGACAAAAGAGAGGGATTTATGCATTCGTACGACCTGATTAAGTGCATTGCGAGCAAATATTGTAAGATTAAGTTTCACTACATCGCAAAAGAAGCTACACTTCAGATCGTTCCTACAACAGATCGAAGTGTGTGCACTAAAGTTGTTCTTTTTAAAAATCAATAGAACCTTGGTTGTTTATTAGTTTTCAATTTGTGTTATTGATCTTTAAATCGTTACTTATGTGTTGAATGAAGTTGAATCGTTTTTATCGTTAAATTGTTGCGAGAAGAAGAAACAAAATAAAATTTTATGCCAATTAGAAACAAAATCTTGAGATTTTGAGTTTACGGTTCCGTCGTCGTGGAATTAAAATGGTCCTGGAAACTTTCTTCTTCACTTGCATATTTTAGATTTTTTGGGGGAGCTCTTCCTATATAAGTAATCCCTCTATGTATTACTTAGTAACTCTATGGGCCCCATGGAAGAACATATCAACTTTTAAGCCCTTTTGGATAAGCCCCTCACAGGTTCCTGCAGGTGCCCGAATTTTTTTAAAAATTACAACGGGAGTTCATTTTTGGTGAGATGATACCTCTATATAAGGTGTTAAAAATGCCAAACTCTTAGGCCCCCAAGTCATCTCTCAGGGGTCCCACAGGGGGTCAAATGTCAGGATATTACGACCTTTGTATCTCCGGAACGGTTTCTTCTATGAAGCTGAAACTTGGTATGACCATAGACTGTGTCAGGTTCCTGCAGGTGCCCGTTCGCAATGCTTAATTCTAGCGTTGCAACGTTTTATTTAAACATTTAAAATAGCTTTCTGGTAAAATCTACTACGTTAATTTTAGTTGCATATGACCAATCAAATTCATCTCAAGGTATTGCCGCTGTTCTACGCTTATGACTCGAAAAGCTAGATTTTCGTTTGATATGTATAGAGTGCATGGGTAGATTTTTTACCCAGGTACATTCGTAAGAATATGTGCGAGATATGGAAAAGAAGGCTACCCAAAACTGTGTCCGGTAAAATAACTCAATGCAATGCTCTAGACCTATTGTGAAACATTTAATATTAAGTAGACCGAACGAACTTGTTAGAGCCGTTGTCCGTAAGCCGAGACAAAGCTTTGACTTGGCGATTTAGCCACGATTTGTACTTTTATAATTTTAAATTGGCAGGAAATTAACATTTTTTATTCTATAAAGTAAATTTACTAGATGTGATATGAATCGATCTGTTTCGGTGCAATTATTTCCACCCGACAATAGTTTCCATAAAAGTGCATGTTTCCCTGAACCCCAGGATTTTACATCCCTCTGACTACGGAAGGAAAGGTTTTCTATAGTACTGCTTTTGACTAATTGATAAACGCACCACTATCCAGGTCCGTGCTCTCGTTTGTGGTACTTTTGCAGTAAACTGTCGCCAGTTAGCCCTGATGTGTCTCCTCTCTCTCAGATTTTCTGAAATGTTAATCCTCAAATTTTTTTGTAGACTTCGAGAATAGCCTCCTGTCTCATTTATAAAGTGGTAGGAATCTTTGTGTGTCGAAGCTTCCAATTTATCTCTGAATTTCTTGCCGTCGCGCGTGGTTGACACTCCAACTCTGATGCATTGAAGTTCCATTGATTGAGCTCCGCCAGGGCCAGAGTTTAGTGCATAAGTAGATTTGTTGCGTTTTTATATTTACGACTCAGAAAGCAGCAGCAAATCTGTAGTTTTAAACATAATCTGAGCCTTGTAGTTTGTTTGTGTGCTTTGATCGACTATCAGGTTGATCCAGCAGCACTTGAAGGTAATTGGCCTGGACGCCCATATCATTCTACGAAGAACTGCGACTGAGAAACGATTCCCTTTATTTTGAAGAAGACTCCGGGCCCAGTCACTCTTCAGAATTTGAGTACTCCTATCATGACTGTTGACAACAATTGGGAGCACCATGTGAAGCGCGCTGAGAACTGCAACTGTAGCCGGTATGGAAAATAAGTAAATCGGTATGGGAAAAAGTTTCCAGCCAACGAAGACAGTGAAAGTTAGCAGTATAGCGACGAAATAGCAGACGCCGAGGAAAACAAAGTTGGCGCAGGCTACAAAAGGCTCCCCAGCGTATTGAACTATGCAGCAATAGTTGTACAGTTGCAGGGATTCATACGACGCAGGTCTTTCCTGTAGGTCCTTGATAATTTTGTTGAAGATGCAGTATTTCATAAGCAGAGGGTCGGAAAATATGGCGAATGTTCGGATAGTTTCGAAGAGACAGACAAAGCTCATTAGAAGCCTTGCCAAAAGTACAACTGGCGGATGGGATGGATCCTCAGCAAAGCCAATCGTATTAAAGCAATAGCGGAAGGGGTCGAAGCCAAAGTAAACTCCGAATGGGGGAAGCAGAAACGCTAGCAACTGATAAGGACATGAAGTTAAAAATAGATGGAGGCCGATAATGTCTACATTTGCACCTCGGAGAAAGTTGAAGAATTGGTTGATGAGTAACTGAGCCGTGTAGTGAAAGCGTTTCAACAGACCTTTTCCAAGATATGGCTTGGCTGAACTCTCTGGGAAGAATCTCTCTTCAAGATCAACAACGGCATTGATATACTCAACAATTTCCGGAGCCTGGTTTATGGCCGCTAAGTTGAAGCCCCAAGCGGGAACCGACCCTGAGAGGAGGAATATCGTGAATCCGACGATGGTTCCAGTGAGGGACGGGTCATTGGTAAATAAGTACTTGAGAACGGTAAAGACACAGGACGCTGCCCCGAGGCACACAATTCCAAGACAGAAGTAAAAGGGAACAAGGCGCGAAAAAGTCTTTTTCAGAGCAACCCAGCGATGGATCTCAGGCGAGAAATGAATTATGTGGGGATATAGATACAAACCAGTGAATTCTTCGAGGATTTGGAACGCGGCGAACATCAGAGGTGAAGACATTGTTGAATATTCACTAGCCTGAAATTGTTCAGAAAATGTTGATTTTTCTTAAAATTAAGACAAACATACGCTTAACCCTAGATATTCAGATTGAATATTAATTTTCTGTACGATAAGAATACGTTCCGCGGCGTTACCGAATACCAATTTCACTTTTAAAACTTTCTCTACACTAAACAATAATGTTCAACCCGATATTATAAGGATTTAATAAATTCTACTCTAGAAAACGCCACAAAATGGCCTTAAGAAACTCCGCTAACTAAAAGCATCCGAAAACAGGTTGTTTAAGAAAACTTGAATTGAGGTTTGGCCAAAGTTATTTTACTCGCACATTTTTTATAGAAAATCGCAGGAATTTCGGCGAAAACATCAAAATTCTTACAAGTAAAAAATTGTACAGAGAAAATATCAATCTTTTACCTAACTGCTAGCTGGAATATTTTAGGGTCCTGTTTGAAGAAATTGCTATTATGACATTACATAAAAGTTTATAACAAAAGGCAATTATACCCTGTAAATGCTTTATGTGATAGGCACACGTATTGCTACAAAATAATATAAATATTTCTTTAATTTTTTTATATTCAATGTGGGTCAATTACTTATAGGCTTTCATAAGAAGACTTTTTTAAACAGGGCATCGGAGTCCAGTGGACGAAAAATCGTCAAATGGATGAATCCACATTCTTCCCGGATTTTCATATTAGGAGGAAGCGTTAGGTGGGCGGGGTTAACTATGCATAACTGGTATAACACTTCGTATCCTTTTCCAGTGGCTTTCCCCGCCCTTAAACCAAACCTCACAAGTAGACCTTTTTAGGGGGTATTCGATATTGACCTAAAATATGTGAAAACGTATGTTTTTGACTACGGAGAACGCGATATGATAGGCCAGTTTCCCTAGCGGGTGCCCAGTGGGGACTTATGGCCAATTTATTGCGAGCGACATGCAAAGGTTAATATATGGTTCCAAACGCATCTGCGATAATGATAATTACTTTTGCGTAAGAGAACAGGGATTCAGTTTTCAGACATTGTAAAAGAAACAAATTAATCGTCAGGTTCCCTTAACAAATGTGACAGAACGTAAGCTGAGATGCTTGGCAGTAAATATTTGCAGCGCAACTGGAAGAGTATTGTTAAATATTTTGATACCAATTTTGATCCTTCTTGTAACACCGCAATCAAATACCTTTAGCAGAGTAACAACATTACAAATATTTTTCTATTTCGTCGAAAACGTTTTGCTTACTTTTTTAAATCAATTCCTGGCAAACTAGCAGTTGTTCAAAAACAAATTTACTCGGGCGCATGCAGTGTAGTGAACAATAAACCGTCTATGAGTCCACACTGGGAGACTATTAGGAAAAATCACCCATCACATATTGTTATCAATAGTAGAATAGATGTTTTCACATGCATCCGGTCAATATCGAATAACCCACTACAAAGCGATACGTCAGTACTTTTCTAGGCAGTTTAGGCCGCTGGTTCTTTGATTTGCCATGCAGGTGTGCACATTTTGCAACATAATTCTTCTGACGATGGTTTCTACATATATTGCCATTTTTGGCCATTTAATCCATTTCTTCCATCATCCAGGAAGACAGTGGTTTCTAGTGGAAGATATGATACTCTGGTTTAAACTTATAAAACAGTTAAAATGGACAAAGTACAAATAAAATTCCTGGCCGAAGAAGGTTTTCTCCGTAAACCTGGTTATATGAATAAGTTACGAACACGACCAAATATGTATTTAAAGACGCTAATTTTTAAGAAAAATTTATATCCTCACGTCAGAAAATTTTTATCCTATTTTTATTATAAGTTTATGCATTTCCAATAGCTTGAAGTCTACCCTGTCAACTTTGGTTTCATATTTCCTCGCAAATGATTCAATAATTTATATTATTTAAGCAACGGCGCCACTGTTCACGGCCATTATGTCTTTCACAACACTGTAGTAGATTGCTGTCGCTAGTTCGTCCAATACGCCTTTATGTAAAGGGCATATAGCGCGCGACTACCGATCATGACTTCTGAAACATTTTGAATCGTGTTTATATCGATATTTTTACAAATAGGCACAAGTTTAATTACGAAATGTTTATAATTGATGAATGTCGAGAACAGAGTTTGTATATGCTACAAACGGCTCTCCAATATATTGGAAAATGCAGCAATAGTTATACAACCGAAGGGATTCCAATAAAACATGTCTACTCTTAAGCGATGTGATGATATCGCTATTGACGCATTTTTCCATGATAAACGGTTCCGTAATCAGGGCTCCGCTCAGCTCGCTAAACATTCATCACGCATAAACCGTTTGTAGACTTTTATAACCAGACTACTGCTTTGACAGCTGGCTGATTCAAAGAAGCCCCTTTGATTGAGCTCCACCCGCACCGCGCGCTATTCGTGGCATACAGGGCCGTTTGTATTTAGTACAGACGAGCCAGGTTCTGAAAAGTAGGTTATATACACGACTCAGAGAGTAACAGCAAATTCGCAGTTTGAAACACAATTTCGGCTTGGTAGTTTGTTTGTGTGTTTTGATTGACTATCAGGTTGATCCAGCAGCATTTGAACGTAATTGGCCTCGCTGCCCGTATCAGCCTCCGAAATACCGCGAGTGAGTGGCGACTTCGTTTATTTTGAAAAAGGTTCCGTGGCCAGTCACGTCTAAGCATTTGCGTACTCCTATCATGGCTGTTGACAACAACTGGGAGTACCATCTGGAGTGCGCTGAGAACTGCTACTGTTGACGGTATGGAAAACAAGTAGATCGACATGGGTAAAAGTTTCCAGCCAACGCATACAGTGAAGGTTAGCATAAATGCGACGAAATAGCAGCAGCCGAGGAAAACAGAGTTGGCGCAGGCTCTGAACCGCTCTCCAGCGTATTGGACTATGCAGCAGTAGTTGTACAGTTGCAGAGATTCATACGAAACAGGTCGTTCCTGAATTTTCTTGATAATCGCGTTGAAGATGCAGTATTCCATAAGCAGAGGGTCGGAAAATAGGGCAAATGCTCGGCCAGTTTCGATGACACATATCCAGCTCATTAGATGCCTGGCCAAAAGTACAACTGGCGGATGGAACGGATCCTCAACGAAGCCAAGTGTGTTAAAGCAATGTCGGAAGGGGTCAAAACCAAAGTAAACTCCGAATGGGGGAAGCAAAATCGCGAGCAACTGATAAGGACAGGAAGTTAAAAATAGATGGATGCCGATGATGTCTACGTCCGCTCCCAAGATAAAGTTGGCGAATTGGCCAAGTAGGAACTGAGCTGTAGAGTGAAAGCATTTTCGCAGACCTTTTCCGAGATATGGCTTGGCTGAACTCGCTGGGAAGATCATTTCTTCAAGATCAACGACGACATTGACATACTCGACTATTTCTGGGGCGTGGTTAATGGTCGGTAAGTTGAGGCCCCAAGCGGGGACCGACCCAGAGAGGAGGAATATCTGGAATCCTATGACTGTTCCAGTGATCGATGGGTCATTTGTAAACAAGTACTTGAAAATGGTAAAGACACAGGCTGCTGCTCCCATGCAGACAATGAAAAGACAAAAGTAAAATGGAAGAAGGCGCGAAGACGTCTTGTCCAGAGCGATCCAGCGATGGATCTCAGGCGAAAAATGGATTATGTGGGGACATAGATACAGGCTAGTGAATTCTTCCAGGATTTTGAATGCTGCGAACATGAGTGACGAAGACATTGTTGAAGATTCACTGGCTGCTTAAGTTTTTGACGAATCCAGAATATGTTGAGGTTGCTTTAAATTACGAAAAAATAGACGCTTATATGGCTTCAAGATAGAAATATTTATTTTTTTGTGTAAATAGGTTATGGCCCGCTACGTTACGGAGTGCGACTGACTCTTCAAAAACTGTCTCTACGTAATGCAAAACTATGCCTTCAACGCTGTTCAACTTAATATTTCAACGATTAGTTCACGAAAAGTGACAATATGGCAATAAATCACTCCTCCAGCTCTTTAAGCAACCGAAAAACGCCTTTTAAATAAATAATTGAATTAAGGGTTTGCTGAAGTTATATCAGTCGCCCTATTTTTATTGAACACCATAGGAATTTTGGCAAAAGCAGTTCAGATTTATACGGAGAAAGTATCAAGCTAGTTACCGCTAGTTGGAATATTCTAGGGTCCTGCTTGAAGAGTGAGAAGAGAAGAAAATTTTTTAACAAAGGCAATTATGCCCTGTGTAGCCTTAATGTGTTAAGTAATGTTACAAAATAATTTCAATATTTTTAAAAGTATTTATCTATTCAATTTGGGTCAATTACTTAGACTTTCATAAGCAGAATTTGTTTAAAACAGGGCAACGCAGTCCAGTGGACGAAAAGCCTCGTCAACTGGTTGGAATCCACATCCAGCCCGGATTTTCAAATCAAGAGGAAGCTTTAGGTGGGTGGAATTAATGCTGAATAACTTGCATATCACTTTGTAACGGTTGGCTTTCACTGCCTTAACACCTACACTCAGCAGTTTTCTCTGGAGTTTACCTCAGCTGGCGTTTTGATTTGCCATGGTTAATGTAGGTGTGCTGATTTCACCACATCATTCTTCTAACAGCGTTAGGTTCTTTTAATTATTATTTTTTCATGTAAAACTACTTTTGTACGTTTATTGCCATTTTCGTCCATTCCATCCATTTCTTTCATTATCCAAGGAGAAAGTAGTTTCTAGTGGAAGTTATGATGCTTTGATTTAAACTTATAAAACAGTAAAAATGGATCAAGTATCAATAAAAATTTCTACACGAAGGAGGTTTTCTCTGTCAATCTAGTTACATGAATATGTTACGAAGACGACCACATACGTATTTAAACTACTTATTTTAAATCTATCTCTTTAGAAATTATTTGATTAAATTACAATGGCGGGAAGTCTACTATGCGTACTTTAGTTTTATATGACGACTCAAATTCCTCGCGAAGGTTTTCAAAATTTAGCTTTAGAATTTTTAATTAACGGCGCCACATACCAGGGCCATTATGTCCCGAACTACGCCCCAGAAAACTGTCACTGGTTAGCCCTAGCTAGTTGCATGCAGGAACAGGAACGACAGCTCCTGTCTACCTCTCACGACTTCTGAAACATATTTAGTTTTTGCTTAGAGCATCCAGTTTTATTTATGACATGATTGGAATCGATGAGTTTCGAAGCTTCCAATATATCTTTGACTTTCCTGCCGTCACCCATGGTAGCATTTAATTAAGAGGATAATGGCCTCCAATCCTTAAACAGTAAAATAATCTCGTTTTTTAGCCGTTTCATATATCTAGTTGGAAATGCACAAAAATAGTCGGTTTGGACATTGTTTCGAGCGTTTTTTAATACTTTTTGAGAACATCCTTTACAATTGTGATTCAGAGAGAAGAAGCAAATCGATCGTTCTAAACATAATCTGGGCGTTGTAGCTTGTTCTTGCCTCTTGATGCAGCAGTAGTTGTACAGTCGAAGGGACTCATATGAAACAGGTCCTTCCTGAAGGTTCTTGATGATTTTGTTATAGACGCATTTTTCCATAAGCAGTGGCTCGGCAAGAAGGGCCATTGTTCGAAAAGTATCTAGCAAAGCTAACCAGCTCAGTATAAGCCTTGCCACAAGTACACTTGGCGGATGGTAAGGATCCTCAACAAAGCCAGTGGCGTTGAAGCCATGTCGAAAGGGGTCAAAGCCACAGTAAATCGCCGATGGAGCCAACAAAAACGCAACCAACTGGCCAGGGCATGCAAATACAATCAACAAGACGCCCATATAGTCTACGTGCTCACCCCAGAGAAAGTTGGAGACTTGGTTTAATACTAACAGAGCCGACATACGAAAGCATTTAAGGCCTTTTTTAACACATGGCTTGGAAGAACACTCTGGGAAAAGTTTTTCTTCAAGATTAACAACGGCATTCATATACTCAACCATTTGCGGGGCATGGCGGATTGTCGGTATGTTAAGGCCCCATTGGTTGACTGAGCCAAAGAGGAGGAATACAGCAAAGCCCGCGATGAGTCCAGAGATGGACGGGTCGTTTGTGAAAAGGTACTTGAAAATTATTAGAAGAATGGAAGTAACTGCCATGCCGATGCAGACAACGAAAAGACCAAAGTAGAACGGAATAAGACGAGGAGAAGCCTTGTCCAGAGCAATCCAGCGATTCGTCTCGGGTGAGAAGTGAATTATGTGGGGAAAGAGGTAGAGACTGGTAAATTCCTCGAGAAGTTGGAACGCGGCGAACATTAGAGGTGAAGACATTGTTTGGCAGCAACAAGTTAAGTCACAGAACCTGTATTGGCTGTATATGACAAGTAACTGTTGAGTTGTATTCAGTATTCTGCGTTTAATGGACACATAATTTGTTTAATTGCCGGAAGTAGGTTGGAAGTAATGGGCGAATAAAATAACTGTATATTAAATCATTTTCCAACAATTTTTGATTGTTGAGGGATTAAGTATGAACTGGAATCCATAAAGGCCATTATGCGCAGTTTTTGTGTAGTTGGTAGTTATACAAGGTAGTGATTGAGCATATTGTGTTCGTTTCTAAGTTTACAATTCACAATTTATATCATTACCCTGACAGCACGATTATATGACTTATGGGGTTTTTTGATAAATTGCTTTTATGGGGGTTTATAAAAGAAGCAAATACTACTGTTAATTATAGACAAAAACCCACCTAACGAAACTTTTTTCCTACTTAAATCGGAAATTGATCGTAATAATTGTAAGATATGCTCAGCAAGTAATGACATGGATGAGTTGTCTGTCTGTCCGTCTGTCTGCCTGGCTGTGCTCCACAGGCCACATGCTTTGACCGATTTGCACCAAACTTTGTACTGTGAGACTAAAGTTCATGGCTCGTCAACTCGTCTGGTTTGTGCATTGACACGAAGAGAGTGAGAAGTCTTTCTTCCAGTTTCTTTTTCCGTTCTGCTGTTTACTATGCCTTCAATGCTACACAACTCTCTATTTCAAGGACCAGTTCACAGAAAGCGACAATATGGCCAAAAGACACTTCCCCACCTCTTTAAGCCACCGAAAAAACGTCTTTTGAGAAAACCTGAATTAAGGTTTTTTGAGGACACTTTTGGCAAAAGCATGAAAATACTTAGCAGTAAAGATATGTTCGAAGAAATTATCAAGCTAGTAAATAAGGGTCCTATTTGATCAGTAGAAATAGAAGAAAACGTCTAAACAAAACGCAATCATGACCTGTTAAGCCTTTGTGATAGTCACACGTATTGATACAAAATAGTTTCAATATTTCTTGAAATATTGATCCATGTGGGTCTATTACTTAGGCTTTTATAAGTCGGATTTGTTTAAAACAGGGCAACGCAGTCCAGTGGACGAAAAGCTTCGTCAAATGGTTGAATCCACATTCTTCCCAGATTGTCAAATTAGGAGGAAGCTTTAGGTCGGCGGAATGAACTCTAACTTGCATACCACTTTGCATACTTTCCCAACAGCTTTCCCAGCTTTTACACCTACAACGAATGTTTTAAGTTTATCTCAGCTAGTTCTTTGATTTGCCAAGGTTAATGTGGGTGTGCGGATTTTGCGACATTATTCTTCTATTGGTGTTGGGTTGTTTTAATCATAAGTTTGCCATGTAATGCCGCTTTTGTAAGTTTTGTGCTATTTTCGGCCGTTTTATCCATTTCTTCCATCAGCAAGGAAGACAGTAGTTTGTGTGGAAGTTTTGAGGCTCCAGTTTTAACTTATAAAAATTAAAAATGGATAACGTATCAGTAAAACTTCTAGCCGAAGAAGGTTTTCTTCGTCAAACTGGTTATATGAATTGTTGTCAAAATGTTGCTGATCGATAATGTGGCCCTGCCTGGTAGTGCTAAAATCGACTTCGGCTGTGACGTTATACGGGTTAAGATTGAATGTGGCTCTAAGAAATGCTATAACTG
>VICI01004305.1:0-11225 GCA_019593645.1 Akabosia matsudoensis
AGTGAAATTGTCATGGATTATCCAGTTTAACAGAGATTTGTTCTTTAATATACAACTGCCCTTGTCGCTCGGCATCCTGCCTCGCTCTTGGTAGGCATAATTAAGAATAAATGGCGGGGGATATCCAGAAATATCACCGGAAAAGGACCGGAAGGCGTTTAACATGGGGCGTTTATGACGAGCGGAAGTAACTTAAAATACAAAGGAACCTTCGCGCTGTTTTAATTCTACTAATATCTTCAAAAATACCTGAATGCTACAATGGTCACCAGTCTTGATTTTGAAACATCGCGAGATACGTACCACGCAAGACTAACCATGGACTTTGTATTTGAACCATATGACTTTGTAAAACTTGCATCCCCAACGTTTCAAGCAGTTCCAGCATCTTTTTATACTTTACACTATCACCTTCTCTCTGTTGCAAGGAAAACGTCTATATCTCGGTATGGATGGAGCGCTATTTTCGAGCCTTTTAAAGTCACCGTATGGTTCACTCTCTTGTCTAGCATAGCAATTATGATAGCAATATTTTCTAGATCTGGACTAGAAGGACATAAAATTCTTGGCTGTCTTGCAGCACCCTTAATTGGCCAATTTTATTCCACGCAGAAGAGTTGTTTTGTGTTTTCTGGTTTACTGATGGTATGGGCCCTTATTAGTATATTCCTTGCAATTCTATATTCTGGAGAGCTCGTTTCCTCGCTGTCTGTGCTAACGCCCCCACCACACCCACAGTCCTTTGAAGACCTAATTGTGTCAACGCTTAAGATTATATCGATAGCCGATGTTGAGAGGCCTGACGCAACGTATTCAGCTCTTCTCGGTCCCGTCACTGATTGCATAAAATCTATAGACAGAAACGCGTTGCAAGTTCATAATCGTCGTAAAAAACGTAAACAACTTGTTGCTTTTAAACGCAAACTCCGCAACAGCTACTGCGCAAATGACAAAAAAACGTTAAGCCTGAGAAGACCTCAAGAACCGTATATCTGCCGAAAAAAATCGTCCATTTCTAACCCACACAAACCACTAACATTCCTTACATACATGTACCAATCCTCTATTTTTCACGCTGTATTTCAAAACTCACCAATGTTCTGGGTTAGTTCTGTGTCATCCTTTCATGATCACGAAAAAATCATTCCCTGGATTGTACAACGAAATTATTTTGGAAAGCTTGTTCTGCCTAAGATCTCTGCATGGTGTGCATCTGGTTTGGATGGATATTTGAAGTATGAAACTCTGAAGGAAGCTACCACACGGCATCATTTTGATAGACCGATTAGCCTTCCGGACAGAAAAAACCAGTTATCTTCACGGATTAACGAATACACGGAAATGAACTATGAATCACTCATGCCTATTGCAAGTATCTTTGAAACATGTATTATCATGGCATGTCTTACGTGCGCGCTTGAATACGCCATGGTGGTTCTGACATCAAATTTGTGGTGGAGACGGGCGAGGTTCAAGTTAAGGTCAATATGGTTTTTATGTTTTGGTGACAGCTGTACTGATAATGGAACCCCAGTTAGTGTTCAAATTCATGTAAAATCTTCGCAGCATTAGGCCGGTGCATTGCTCATAAGCTTCTAGCTTCCCATGTAGTATTTTAAAATCTTAGGTCGAAGGTTGTTGATTGTGTGAAGCGTGAACACATCATCGATGCATTCGGGTGGAATGTGTTAGGAAGACACTGATTCGTCAGAGCTACAATAACGGAATTTTCGTTACTTTTGCGTAGCAAACAATTTTCTGACACTTTATCAGATTTTATCCCACGGCGCACCTTATTCTCACTCGGACGGTTATTAGAAAAATGTGACAAGATCCAGGCTTTGTTAAGTTAAAAAAGGATTGAATAAATTATGTTAGCAATAAAAGGATTTTGAGTGTAAACATGATGACCTATGATGACCGGTGAAAGTAAATCAGCAAAGAAAAACCTAGGGGAAAAACAAAACGAATAAGACGTAGGAAAAAGACTATACTGAAATTTTGCCCGAATTGCTTTCGAACAAAGCGAAGGTTTTGACGATTTAAGAGGAAAAATAACTTGATTTATTCAAACAATATTCGTACGTGTCGACCCCCAGGTGTGAGTCATCTTCAGACGAAACAAGAATGGCATCTTTCGAATATGATACATCACTGCCGGTGTCTCAATGCACAAAGTTTATATATATACATCCTCCCAAATCACAGATAGGTACGTAAAGTGCAATTTGTTCACTTCTTCAAAACTGTCGGTAGGATGTCACAAAAAGCCGAAGAGAATTACACAAGTTTTGAAACAAATATAAATTGTATCCAAAATACAAATACTTAATTGGACATTTTGATGCTGCTTATCACATTGTTCGTATATCCTAAAATTAACCATAGGACTATCCGGTGGTATGTCACCTTGACAATTTTGTAGTAGCAAGGAATAAACGCAATAAATATATGATGAGTTTCAGCTAATTTTGGATTCAGCGTACTAAATTATCTTCTAAAGGTTGGAAAAGGAGAAAATTGTGAATAAACGTTGGAGCCGTTCACTCAAGAACGTCAAACAGACTCATACTGCAAGCTGAGATAAGCGGCGTCAGAATCATTATAGTGACATGTCTCAAACTCAATTGTCATGTTTCAATATAGACAAAACCATTATGCAGACCGACCCTTATGCAATATGCCTGCGACCTATTGAATTTCTCTATTACAATTTAATTATAGTAATTTGTCCTCTATTAAGGGCCTAAAAGAATTATGACAATAGACTAGCCAAGTTTATCACGTGAATGTAGCAGGTGTAATCAAGCCGTCAAAGAACACGGCATCAGCTATCAAGACCAAATTTAAGTTATTCTATGTTGAGAATTTCAACATTAGTTGCAATCTAATATTACGCGTGTATTCTAGGGAATATGTGGTCCGCAATAATTAAGACCCAAACCTTTCTTCAGGACCTGGTAACTCTATCGGTTATATACTCCTCTGAATCTGGGTTTACATCAAATCCTTCTAAACAATCACACAAATTTTCTTACTTAATAAACACAAACCTTGTTATTCTCTGGATTGCTTCAGTCTACGGCATATGCTTTTGTTTAACCCAACCAACTCCTAAGTCTCCTGGAAACATCGAAAAACAAGTTTTAGACATGGCGTTTCAGCTGCTTTTAATCGGCTGCTACTCTCTCTTTCTTGCCTCCATTTGGACTTTTCAATATCGTCAGAATACATCCCTTCAACTTGTAAATCAGGCAAAGTATTTATTTGAAAATCGCTCCAAATGCTCCCGGAGTGAATCCTTTTTTGATTTGTTTGCTTACGGTTGGGTTTTAATTGTCCTTGGCGGATCTGTCATCTGCGGACTTCTTCCAGCCTTATCTGAAGCTACTCCTCCGTACTATTTATTTTCATCGATTCTGCCAGCTGATCATCAGATGTCATCACTAATTTCCTGTGCTTATCTAACATTTTTTACTCTATTCTCTTGCTTTCCAACCGTTCAAGTATTCATATTTATTTCCGCGATTGTTTTCGAGCTTCAGTTTGTCATCAAAATGAAAATGACGAATAAGTTCAGTTTTTACAAACAAGCATATCTTAAATGCTATCTTATGATTGAACTTTACAACGACTTTGGCTGTGCTTTTTTCCCGGTGGTAATCATGACTGGGTTCGTTATAAACGTCGTCAGTAGTTTCGTCTGCCTCAAGTTTCATTCAACGCTGAATCCAGTTCTTGTTTGCGGGTTTTTAGGATTTGATGTACTTTGCTGTCTCCTCACCGTAGGGATTTACAACATTGCGTTGATTTCGATCGAAGACGGAGCAAAGTTTTTGAAGTTTTGGAAGACTCGGTTGCATTCCAAATTACAACGGAGAGAGCTATTAGCACTGCGTCGAATCGCGATAAATATTGGAAATTTCTTTCCGTTTAAAAGGAGCACTCTCCTGAATACGGGAACAGAAATTGTGAAAGCAACTCTTTCCCTGTCAATTGCAGGAAAGTGAGACGTTGTAAGCTATATTTTATTTAATGAAATACTTACCCATTATCTCATGGTTTTTGTCAAAAAAAAACTCGGGAAAGAAAATTAATTATCACATGTATGGCAAAATATGCAATCATCTACGAATCATCATCATTAACTTTGTATATGAATTAATATTGTTGTTTCTTCATTTCAGAGCATATTATTTAGATTTTTTTGTCTTGCTTTTAAGTAACTTGAGGCAGGCACCGGACATACAATTTGGAGAAATGGTAGCATCGGTTAATCTCCAAGTCCGTAAACGATATTATGTATATCGCTTGTAAGGCGGCAAATTATAGCCTGTTATGGAATTTCCTACCTATTCAGTAGAAACGGGTGTTTCGTGTTTCCGATGGAACCATTTTGCTTCTGAAAGTATTAGCTAGCTAATTTAGTGTCAGTGGAGGGTATTTGCGTGAAAATCTACATAGAATCCCGCAGAAAAAAACTTTGTGATTAAACAGATTAAACATATAATCGTTTTACAAAAGAAATCTTTATTTTGCAAAACCAGCTTTAAGCGTTTAAAAAAATTATGCTAATAAATGAAGTGAGCGAATGAAGACACATTGAATTATATTATTAATTACCTGGTTCTCGGTCGTCATTATCAAATGATGAAAATAGTAATTGCAACGGGTGTTTATTCGAACGCTTAGCTTCCCAACGCTTCGACTAAATGCTTCAGTCTTCTTCGGGGGATAACAAATTGACATGGAGACAGGATCATTAAGTCAATAACAATTAAGTATTGCATGAATTGATCGTTTTTCTTCCTTATATTGTTATCCCTCGAAGTAGACTGAAGCATTTAGTCGAAACGTTGGGAAGGAAGAGTTTGAATAAACACTCTGACATTAATAATTTCATCATTTGATAATTATATTATTATTGATTCGAAAATCGAAAATATGTAACCCTTTATTGTGCTCCCACTTAGGTTGGCCTCACCCATTTACTAATCAGTTTTCATCCAGTTTACTTCATATCCTTCGACGTACTGCTCATACATGATATAGTAAATGTATATAAAGCATACGTGTAAAACATATTAATAATGTAGCTATGTAGAGAGACACGGTGCTCGCATTATAAAAGTGCATAGTTATACAAAGAAGAGAAGGGGTACAATTTTTTTCATTAAGTGATTAAAAGAGGATTTAAGGTACAAGACAATAAAATATTGTTGTAATAATGTACTTAGGTTATAGTCATCGAAGAAATTATAAGTCCTTGCATAATATTTTCAATTGTTACCTTTTTCAGGTACTTTTTTTATAAACTATGTCTTCATAATACAAATTTGTATATTCATATTGACGAAGGAGGTCCATTACATACTCCCATTCCTATTCCCGGGAAAGAGGTATTCTGCAATTCTAAAGAGCTCCTTCGCATAACCACATTTTTCAGCAATGCTTGTCGCGGAAAGAATATTTTTAGTTGTTTCGGTTGCTTTGAGCTGGTTTTCTCAATTGATAAGCAGTAACATTCTATCAAACATTAACCATAACATGTACTTTCACATGACAGTTTTTGTTATAACTGAATCCAAAGAGCGAAAAATTATTCTCAATCAATCAACACCAAATCGTGGCACAAATAATGTAGCTCTAGCTATTCCGCAAAACTCAACGAATTTGCCAGTGATAATAACATGGATATTAAAAATGTCCAATTACTCCATACAAGATGAAGAATGGAAGTTATGGAATCCAGACAGTGAGGAGAAAAAACGCCCAGGAAGCCGAAGCATTGAAAGGATCCGCTGGAGATTTCAAGATGAGTACCATAGAAAATCAGGAGTGCTAATCTTTTGTCAATCTTCTCAAGTAGACTACGTTATACCATTTACCGGCAACGATTTAGAGCCTTTTGATCGCTGGGGCCACTGGTTCGCCTACATAACCTTTAGCAGGAAACTCATATTCGACAAAGATAATGTTCTTATTCTAACCCTAATCCCTGAGCGGGTGCTTTACTTGATGAGTTCACGTCGTATATCAAATCGAGCTCCATTTTTACATATTTTTATAAAACTTATGGCGGACGCGGATGGCGTGTTATATGTTAAGGGTTTACAATTACCTTGTATCCAGTGTCGGGACGAGGTCAACCTACTAAACCAAAAAGCTTTTTTCAACGGACAAATTAACTTCATCATTCGCAAATACTTTGAACTTCACCTGTCGCCATATGAGGTCTACACACTTCAGGCGATTGTATCGAAAGTTTTTCATGGATTATTAGGTTTGAAAGACCATCGCGTTTGTAATATGTTCTCAAGTGAGTACCGTTTCCGAAAATACAGTTGGACAGCTAAAGCTATGGTGCCATGCTTCGAAGCTCGTCCAAATACATTCGAAATATTAGCAGAAATGGTAAATCTTACGATTGAGTACGGTGGAAACCAGCCTCCTCATAAAACTCACATTTATAGCCAAGTATTTGTATTCAGTAAACCGATCGATGACAACTTATCGACCTATTTTTACTTTGAGTTCGAGCTAATGTTCATTTGGGACACGTCAAAATTAGCTTTGCTTTACTGTTCTTCTTACTCATCCTATTACGTAAAGGATATTTTAAACATTGTTGGTGTAGCTTTTGATAGTGAAACATGGACATTATTGTTCATCAGTATAATTTGTATTTATATTATGTTTCTGAAGAGCTCAAGGTCGTTTGATGTTTCTTTGCTAGAACTTACCGTTCTTCTTTTGCAAAGGAATATTAGGGAGCATAAAGGCTGGCGAATATTGTTCCTGGTTGCCTTCTTCTTCACAGAATTTATGTTTCTAAGTTCGACAACAGAAAATATCATCGCGCCACCGCAAAGGAAGTCACTGGACACATTAGTACAAGTTTTAAAGCTAGGATATAAATTCAGACAAAATATTGGGCATAGGGAAAGCCTTATCAATGAAGTCAGGAAAGAGGGATATTTGGAAGAGATTGGGTTAAATAGCAGAGCTAGAGATGTTGAGGATAGATACCATGAGAAAAATAGAATCATCAACATATTTTCGAAGTACAGCCTCGAACCAGACCGCGTTGTAAAATTGACCGTGAAACAGAAAAACGGAGCGATATGTCAGTTCTTAAGGAAAATGTACGGTCAGAGCACGTATGGGATTAATATTGTTACGAAATTAAGAAGAAAGGTCGGAAATACGCTGAATCGAATTTTGTACGACAGTGGATTAAGGTTATTTTGGTTACATCGTGACAGCAGTAATTCTCACCGGGAAACTATGAAATCTAAACCGATTGAACCGAAAACTTGGGCTATATCACGAAAGGATCCGAGGTTCCTTGCAGTCTTTTCAACAATTATTGCAGGGCTATCAGTGTCTTCGATCGTTTTTATTTTTTCGCTCACAAATAGAAAGCAAACAGTTTTATTGGTTGCAAACCTAAGGAGAAAGTTCGTGGACTTTATATTCTCAAAAAGCGTTGCTTTTGTGTTTAAAGAAGACCTTTTTCCTGCTGGAAGTCCAGTTGTTTTAGTGGTTATTCCTGAAGCTGAAAGAGCATATGCTTCAAAATCAAATCACCAGGGTAAGGATTAAGGATTGTTTGCGTGCTTTATTTTTAGGCTTGTTTCATTTTTTCAAAATTGAATAATAGCACAAGGAGTGAACAGGTGAATACGGTCGACAAACTTAGTATTGTGGAGCCTAAATTAACTTGAGGGTCTTAGTAATTTGGCCTGATATTTGGGTACTTATAATACAGGTTACAATTCAGCCGGTATTACGTTTTTAAAATTTCATGATTTCCTTGTCGAAGCTCATTTCCGTCAGCTAGTACATAGTTTGAAGTGCGATGTTTATGTAACGACGTCGATAGCTATTCGATGTTATACTATGATCACAAGGGCTCTATCCTGCCACTCTATCCAGAACTCAAAACAGTACCGAAGCAACACGAAAAGATGTCGCACTGCAAATTAATGCTTGCTCCTCCAATTCACTTTTACACGGCCCCTTCTTTCTTCCTATCCTTTCATGCTAGCAGTATTTTTTTTTCAGTCTAGACTCACCTCACACGATCCAGGTGAGGCCAAAAGGCTATTGTACAATCTGCATTGCCCAGCATGGGTTTCTTCCTGCTTTTGGCAAAGAAGAGGCACAAAAATGCGGAGTGTACTTGAGCTGATTGTAGAAAAACGGGTTGTACAAAAGCCACGTGGAAAATAGCTGGAGGACAATTTGTGCTGGATAGAGTGGCAGGATAGAGCCCTTGTGATCATAGTACGGCCGTTCTCATGAGATAGGCCGCCCGTTGGGATGGTTGAGTGAATTAAAAAGGAACGGCCAGAGAGCTATGTCAACAAGCAAAAGTAGCAATAAACGTAAGAAACGTGAATCCAGAAACAATGTGAAATGCAGCTCTCCACTGTCTCCACCCACGGAATTTTATATACACAACCTAACATTCAAGTCATGCAACATAGCAACACTTTTCAAACAAATATACTTACATTAGAACTTAGACCCTCATGTCCACATCATATCCATCAGAAGATTGTTTATCGTGCATCAGCAAAATTGCGAATGTTTCCAAGTTCTATTCTCACGTAATGATATAGAATAGCGGCTGCGTTACAGGTTTATATGAAAACTTGTAATTTTTGCTGAATTAAGTAATCAGCCTGACATTACTAGCGGCAATATCAGCCCAAGATAATTCGTAATGAAAACCGTCACATTGCAAACTTGCAGTTACACCTGATGGATGAGTACAACATATGACATATGGGGAGGAATGATGCTCTATCTGCTATGCTGCATTCCGACACCTTCCAACTGATGCAAATTTAGAGTTGGCCCCACTAATAGATTAATAACGCAGATTTTCCGCGAATTAATTACTCTGCAAATTGCTGATAGGCTGAATAGGTTTAGACTTAATTTAGTATATTTATTCTTAGATATCAGGAAAAACAAACTACAACGACTTATGCCTTACGAAAACTCAAACGAACCGATTTTTTCCCCTCAAGTTCGTTTTGTTATACAGTTGTGTTTGTTGCGCATCATAGGTAGGCAGTTTTGCATCGCATCGGTGCTGCTGTCATAGGTGATATACCTAACTGGAGCATAGGCTTACCTGTTACTTATATTTATTTATTTCAAAACTTTTACCTTATTACGCAATAATCTTGCAAGAATGTAGTGTTTTAGAAGTAGCCAAAACTCGTAATTAACAAAAAACTCCAATAAAAATGTTAGGAATGATAAAGCAAGCCCAATAGCACACATTTTAAACAGTGCAACAATACGGTCATCATCAAGCATTAGCTTAACAGCATTCGGTATGTGCATCCTTTGTTTTTGTGACTTAGTATATGCATCATAAACACTTCTTTTGATCCAAAAGTATCGAAGCCCAGAATCATACAGAACTCGTTTAAGGATCGAGCTAATAAATGCACTCATTTGGGAGTAAGTGGTAATGAAGTAAGTGTCTGGGTCATACATTTTTTCAACAAAGTTACAACTCTGGTTTCCAAGAACACGGGTTGTTTTCCGGAAAGATTTATCCTCCAACGAAAAGTGGGCGTATTCAGTTATCACATTAGTACCCTTTTGACCATGAGAATAGTCTAAGTATGTAAAGTTTCCGTTCCCTGACTTTGCAAATACATTCTGCGTGAAACCCTCTTTTGAGAGGGTATTTTCGAAACGGCTCACACGCATGTTATTCTTATCATTATCAACATACAATCTCAAACCCAATACTACAGCGTCGACCAATCTTTCCAATGCTCGAGGTACAGCTGGCTTTATGAGGTTCTCCGATACTGACGCCAAGTAGAGGATTTGAAGTACAAAACACACTACGATAAAACTAAATCCAATCGATGTATTTCTTCTCACCCTGTACTGGAATATTAACTGGAAGGTCTCAAAACAGGCAGACAATACCGTGAGATTTCTTCTTTTCAAGTAAATAATCGAAATTGTAATAGCTACACCAGCTAATATCCACACTGGTAGGGCAAAAGGATCCCCCAATATTTTAAATATATTGTCTGTTACAAACGATGACGATGTGGTGCAGTACAAGTACACATACCGGTAATTGTCCCAGAGAGAAAACTCTCGATTATAATAAATCAAAGTAGGGAGTCCACGAAAGTTAAATCCACGAATTTGAGCTTCTGAATATTTAACATCTCCGAGTTTTCTAACATGTCCACCGTATAAAGCTGTAACGTTTAAGACATCAGCGATCACACGGAATGCGAGGACTCTTGGCTCGTGGCAAACAAGGAAGACATTATACCTAAGATAAATATCAATCCATGGAATATTGCATGCACCGTTTAGATCTCCATCCAATACGCGAAAGCCTACGAGGCTAACCTCTATAAAGTCTCTCGCATTGTGAAACCGATGCCTGTAAATCTGAATGGGGCATAGAAACCATCGGTCGTACTTGACAAGCCGCACTTGAAGTGTACATTGGTAACAAGTCGCCCAAACTCCTAGGGATTTACAAGTATTTTCTTCGTCTAGATCTTTAATAATCAGCGGAAACGGTGCAAAAAGCATCCCCTCGCGGTGATTGAAGTGTGAATAGCCTTCGGCGTCCGCTATCGCGAGAGCAACAACTATAGCATTATTTTTAGGTATCCTAAATTTACCGCGAAATGTTGCCAAAAATATCCATGAGGTCCAGTTGATTTGAAAGTCAAGGTCTTTAGCTGAGCTTTTCAAGCTCAGTAGCTGATGTATTGAAGTTACTATTATTGTCATGGAATTTTTCGGAGTAAACTTGCACGTGTACACAGGCTCAACATGATCTTCAAAGCTTATTGTATTGGCGAAAGCATGTGAAAGACTCGAATGGGAGACTTGCAAAAGCCAAGTTATGATATGTGTTGACGAAAAGTAATCCGTTGGATAGCTGGAAAGCATATCAGTTATTTTTCTGCTTTCGGGTTTTAAAATGTGAAAAATTTCGTTCCGTTTACTGTGGTCAAACAGGACGAACACATTAGCATGGTCACTATACTTCCAGTTGATGACGTTGAAAATGCTTCCGGAACATTCCAAAAGATCAGCGAGTAGAATTGAAGCCACTGTGTAAAATAACCGCATGTTTATATGAAGAGGAGTTGAACACACTTTTGTCGAGATTCCGCAATTGAACTTCATTATGGGTTGGTCTGATGGTTATA
>VICI01004306.1:0-11221 GCA_019593645.1 Akabosia matsudoensis
CTTGACAATTCATATTTGAATTTTAAAAAAAAGTTATTTAAAATGATTTGAAAATACGGTTTGTATTCAAGAAATATATTTGATTTTGATGCATTTCAAGAGCAGGCACTACATGTTTTGTCGTACTTTCTGGGCTATGATTCGGACACTGGAAACGAGTTGTATCAGCACTCTAGCACAAATCTTACCATTTCTCTTGTTCATTTTAGCGCAATACCTTGTTCATGCTCTGCTTTCCTGTAACGTAACCAGAAAGTATGTCACTATTGATGAGAGGATCTGGTAAGAAAAGATTAAATTAAAATCCCTAAATAGATATATTTGCTTATGCAGTTTTGATGGTCTTCGAATTCACGTGTGAATGGTGGCTTGTTGCGGGCACTTACATTCCAAAGACTAGAATACGTTACAGTCCATCTATTACACATCTTGATACCAATTTTTTTTTCCTCAGCTCAGCCCCTATTGCGCGAAACGTCTCCGGGGACTGTTCCCCTGTGTTTTCTTTTCTTGACAGCCACTCTCGATATGCATCCAACTACGTCCAACAAACCAAGAAGAAAATAAGGTTTTCCCATCACAAATAAAGAAATATTTTGCAGGGCATGTTCATACTAGCTTACATGCAAGACGACTTCAGATGCGTAAAGTAAGACGGCTGCTGACATGGAAGTTTGATACAAATACATTCCTACTTGTAAAATATTCCTTGAAAAAATAACGAAGTGTAAGTACCTCGCCAAAGAAATCACACCAAAGAATAAGATACGCAAACAGGATGTGTCCAAACGTTTGGTTTCCCAAAATCAATAAATCTTTAATGATTTTGTAAATCGTATAAAGCTCTGTCGACCGTTGTCGTGAATGAACAGCAAGGCACGCTTGTATTTCTTTTCCACTTTCCCCTAATGCTGAAAATGATTTCTCCTGGCAGTTTACAAGACTTTTAAACATATTTAGCAACCGAGCGGGTAAATTGAGTAAAAAGAAAAAGCAGATACGCTACGTTTAGCGAAGATGCCATATAAATAAATCGAGAAATGAAGTATGACCCAAACACAGTATATTTTACGATGCATGCCAAAAGTTGCATGGGAAATAGCTCAAAAATATTATCGTTTTCAATTCTATCGCAAATAAGAGCTAAAATGGAGAGAGAATTAGTTTTTGATAAATTTTCTCTTATTGATTCTGTAGAATAGTAAATAGAGAATAAAGTATTGTATACAAATATCATCGTAGCGATTCCGTTGCCATGATAAAATGTTGAAGTAGAAGCAGGTAAAATTTTCGATAAGACCTTTAGTGAATTGCAAATCCTAACTATTTTGTAACGACTTATCCAAAGTGTTATACGAAGCGTAAAGTGTGTAAAAAGCTGGATAAGAACCTGAGCTAATTCGAAATAGAAAAGGGGGTAATTCCTTCTTGTCTTGCTGCCTTGAGCAACTAAAGTTTGAATCGATGATAAAACAAGGATTCCGCTCGAACTTGTTACAAATATTAGGCAGCATAGTTGCAATGGGTTGCTCGAATGTCTGTACTGTTCACGTTTGCCACTTTCCACTCGGATGCATATTGGTGAGAGGAGAATAAAAAACTTTGAATTTATGAATGTCACTAATGACTCTTCAAAATCTTTAGCCATAGTCGGTAAGGGTTGCGTTCCGTGGACTGGGCAAATACGTAATGGTATCTTCAAATATGCGCTGATAATAAAAGACAAACAACGACTGTCGATGGCGATGGACGAATGTCTTGGGTGGGATCACGACTAATTCGACCGAGTGATAATTTTTAATTCATATAATGGTTACTGCAAGGCGTTTCGTAGGGCAATATATATTCAACAACCAATGCGTAATAATGTTCCAAACGTCTTTTTTATTAACATTTTCCTAACAAACATTTATCACACATTTGCTCTCCCTGTGCAGCATTTTTCACCTCACGGCAATATGCTAAAGTTTCTTTTTTTTTTGTTGTTTTTTGGATGCTTCAGCGAATATACAGATAACTAACAATAAATTGCATCAATAATATATAAATCAATTTCGTGAATAAATATTTTGACGCTTCACCTAGAGTTTTCAGCGACGTATTGGGCGAAACAAGATTCCCAGGCCATTTCACAGAAATTGGCATACGAGATGAACTGCCTTGCTCCATTTGTGGAAACAGCCCCTGATACCGTGTCACTTCCGCCGCCTTCTAGAGTCAGCAAGATTTCATGGAAACAAGAGTCAAAGAACGCGGGAAAATATTATAGTTAGTTATGAATTTCTACGTGAAGTTTACCTGATGCTCTCTTCCCGAAAATGCTTCCGTTAAATGGGGGCTTCCGATATCCACCTGACGCGTGAACTTGATTCTTGTCCCCAGTCATGACGAATGTTAAAACAAGAACCATGGCGAGAACGAGTACGGCAAATTTGCACATGACGACAACCCAAAACCAACGACCGGAAGTGAGAAAAGGTGACAAACTCTTTGAGGACTGAGTTGATTTTGTAGATGTGGTTGACTGCTTTGAGTATCTATGCCAAAACAAAGCTGAGGCGATAGCTCTCCGCTGCTTTCGAAGGGCTTCCAAGTCCTCGTCTGATTCTTGTAAAATGGGTACCTTGTCTTCGTCCACCCCAAAAAGACTTTCACTTTGGGGGAGTTCAGAGTAAGTCGCAATAATGTAGGTTAAAGGGAATGAGCAAAAAGGCTTACTTTGATAACGAAACTGGCCTGTTGCAATAGAAATAAAAATGCCAAGATCCACCGATGGTCCAGAGTATTTATACCCAAAAAATAATACTTTTTTGGTGGATTTACGGCAAATACNGGCCTGTTGCAATAGAAATAAAAATGCCAAGATCCACCGATGGTCCAGAGTATTTATACCCAAAAAATAATACTTTTTTGGTGGATTTACGGCAAATACTAGTTCCCTCTGGAGAGTTAGCGAACAAAACACACTCTTTCGGTGAGGTTTGTGGGTTTTCTTCTGCAGTCAACCTGCCAAACTTTCTAGACACATACATCGATGAAAGAGAAAACCGGTTGGAGAAAGTGACCTGTTGACTTTCTGAAGATTCCCGAGTCGGTTTTCTCCAATAGATCGCAATACAAGAGAAAACTACCTGGCTGATGAGAAAAAGGACGATACTCTTGTGTATGGGAACAAACGGACAAAGCTAGACATGATTTATTCTACGGAACCTGTAATTTAATTTTCGACACAACATTTAATATTTTATTATCTCTATTGCTATCGATATAAACAGAAAACATTCGTATGTAAGGAGGTTGGATGCGCTTAGTGCCAAGGTTCGTTATCAGCTTGTCACTTATTTCTTGCGAATTAAAGGTTGATTGACTGACTACCATACGTACCGTATTGATTGGGAGATCTTAAGTTAACTAAAATAATACAATTAAATAATATGGAATTTGGTATTTTGTATTGTAAACATGAAACTGGCAGAACAGTACAAGTTGTGAATGTGTCTAAGCCAAGATGTAATCCGAAAACATAATTCCTCTTCCATATTATAATTGAACAAAATATGTAATTGTTGTTATTGTGTGAACGAAAGTTTTGGAATTTATAATGTTTACTGTTTAATACTTTGGTTGTTTTGTTTTTGAATTGGTGGAATGTTTGCAATAAAAATACCTTTTATATTCTATGTTTACTCGTTTTCACCAAAATCAACGTAAACGCCTTTTTCGGAATTATGTGTCATCCATCCCAGTCTCTGTTGTAATTGGAACATTGGAGGAAATAAGCCCCAGGAAACTTGTCCACAGTTAAACCTATGCATATAAATATTAGAAGGGACGTTCATGGATTTTTGAATGAATGAGTTAATGAGTTTTCCCATGTCAAATTTAATTACAACCTATTTCTTCCAAGGATGTACGCAAAAGAGGTAACCACAGCCAGTAAACATAACAATAAGCAGAATTACCCTCCACTCAGATGTCAGAAAAAACCTCCACTCTGCTTACGACTATCAAGTTGGAAGAAGACCTTCAGCCCCATTATTGTCCTTCAAAATGCAAATCAGACAAAGATGGAAACGAATAGGGCGCGGGTATTTTATTTCATGGTTGACTAAAAATTGCAAAACTTTGATTTCCAAAAGAAGGTCTACGAAGGGTCTGTTTCATTTAAGTCTACATGTTTTCAATTTAATACCAGGATTACGTGGCACATTAAATCCTGACACAAGTGAACGCGGTGCCATATTTGCCATAAATGACGGCTCGGCAAAACATGGGCTCCTTGTTGTGGTAGCCAGCCACTTGATGTTTAGGCTTTACCAGGGACACTTTTTATTCAGCGAATTTACAAGCTTATCACAAGGAGAATATTCTTCTACTGGCGCACTCTTATGGAAACTGGCCCTTTGGTTTGCCCTAACGTTTGTTGGCTTCATTACATCGATTTTCCTTCACAGAAATTTTTCAAATCTAATTAAAACGATAAATCTAGTTTTTGAGTTACCCAGTGTGGAAAATTGCATGTATATTAACATGCTTTGCATGATATCCTTCTGTTTAGTCTCCAGTTTTCCTGTGTTTTATGGGCTGATCAACGCAATCAACTTCTTACCTGCCTCAGAGGGTGAACCAAATGGATCTACAATTTCTAGGCTATTTTTTCTCATCTTTGATATCTGGGATGGGGCGGCGATAAGCAGTGTGGCTTCATTGATAACATACAATTGCGTATTTCCTTCGTATGTTGCAGTTTCTCGTGTAACCACGAAATTGCTTCAAGATTCCCAAAGTATGAGATCTGAAACTGGGAACTTGCGTTTGTATTCTCAGACCCAGGTCTTGGTCGTAATTGTTAACGAAACGTTCGGAGAGTTTGTCATCCCGTACAAATTCGGCTTGTTCACTAGTCTGGTATTACTTGGGACAATAGTCTGCCATAATGGAATCAGAACCTCAACGCCCATTCATTTCACAATATCTGCGATGTACTTAGTAATTTCCTCGTATTTGGCAATGCTCATCGGATACTACTTCCCTGGACGTGTGAACTTGGACAGTAAAAAAATAATTTGGCTTCATAAAAGACAAATTACTAAATTGAGCTGGCCCATGGGACATAAAAGGAAGGAAGAACTAAAAAAGAAGATTCGGTCACTTCGGGATTTAAGAATATTCATTGGCTCTGTGAATTATTACGAATCCAGTACTGTTGTTCAGCTGTTGAATTTTCTGGTCCTTCAAACAGTTAACCTGGTCCTTCTAATGTAATGTCATTAGTGCCCTAAATGTGCTGTAATTATACAAGAAAGTCAAACATTTTTTTATATGTATGGCTTTATGAAACAATCTAAGGTAACATCATAATTTCCTCTTGTAGGTATATAGTTTTTGTTTGAAATTTAGAAACAAGGAAACACAAAACTATTTCAAATCAATTTTCAATAAGCAGTTAGCAGTGTCTCAAAGATTGATCAAATACTTGGAGTCATGCATCATAAATTATCTAGGTTTACATGTTTACTTGAATACCCTTTCCCAGTTCACTATAGTAAATTGTCACGAATCTTACTTCAGTTCTTGTGCTTCAATATATTGGATAGGTAAACTATGACAACTTATGGTATTCCTAGTATATGCAAAATTTAACTATTATCAATATTATCATCATTCAATAGGCTATTCAATAATATACTATTGGATTAGATTACCAAGCAGCTTAAAAACCATCGAAGTGCTGAGGATCTTCATGATTTTATAGACTGCCACTGGCAGAGATGCAGTTGACATCTAAGTGTACTTGTTTTTAACTTTATGAGTGGTTGCAATGCTAAGCCTAATCAACCTGACACAATCGTACCAAATGATGGGTTTACCCTGGGAGTCCTTTCACCTCACCTGCTTTTTTGCTCTCTTTTATCATTGACTATGAGGTATGAAATGTCTTCTGCATACTGCACATTTACTTTGATGTGTTCCCGATTTGAAGACTTCACATTGAAGAATTCCTTTCCTGACTCCAAAAAAAATCAACAAAGATATGAAGCCAGTTAAAAGACCACCAGTAGATACACCTCATTAAAAGCTGCAAAAAACCGAAACCTGCATAACGTAAGTTTACCAAAGTTTATGTAAGTCAAAAGTTTAGGGGTGAGTGGCCTTATTACGTTAACACGTCACGCAAATAGTTGATTTACCTCCACGTGAGGAATGCATTGCAACATGAAATTGCATCTTCAAAACGGCAATGTGAATTAACCTTCATGTGTAATGTACGTGAAGTATGAATAAGAAGCATCCTCCAGCGGAAAAAATATATATTCATAGTCATTTCATATTATTTAAATCATGAAAATTTAATTTATCTACCCACGTTGTTGAAAATCTCTCTTAAAAAATATACCATATTCATTACACAACTAAAAACATATTCCTTAAATGTTTCTCATCTCCTCTATGGAAGAACGAATCCACTGAAAATAGTTACCGACACTGACGAAAATACTTGGAACAGAAAGCATACAAGTTCTGTACGCTTGAATCCCAACAAGGACATGACTTCCTGTTTTACTCTCACCAAACAATCCGCCACCAACTGTCCGATCGCAAACTGATCCGCCCGAGTATTCTTCGACGCCACAAAGTTCACCCTCTCCTAATTCAAGATCAATTTGGGATTTACTTATCGTTCTCAGTCGCTTTCTGCACTCCCCTTCTTTCAGGATTTTGAACTTTCTCCGCACCAGCCGACCGGACTTTGTCAGCAGCCTGGGAAACGCCAACTCCATCGCAGTCTCAATCTCATCAGACAAATTTCTACTGGATAATTTTGGAAGCTGCGTTTGAGATATGGGAAAGCTCTTTCTCAACAATACAACAGCGAGGTCAGCCTGATATCGACTCTCACCATAAATAGCCTTATCATTTGAGTTCAAATCGGGTTCGGGTCGTTCATCACGTTTTGTGCTGTTTAAACGGCGCGCAGTTTTTACTAAATAAACATTTTGCTCGGAAAATACTTCCAAATTATTCAAGAGTTGGGAACCGCTGTTCTCAAGGTCAAATATACAATGCGCAGCAGTCAGAATCACATCCGGTTCGATCAATGTCCCACCACAAAGGCTTGCATTTTTTGAGCTAATGTGAACTTGGTGTGGAAACTCGTTTTTCGCTATTTCCTCTCCATAAAGCTGATATGTGAACAAATCATTTCTATCTTGTTTCCCCGCGTGTTTCTCAATCCACGTCCGGTAATAGCTAGCATCAACGTAGACGCTTGGCAGGCAATTCTCAACATCATGAAAATATTCGCAATATTCATCATCACCTCCAAATGAAGTGATCCCGCACAGTACTGGGTTACCATAGGCATTTCTACAAATAGCAGGCCCTCCTGAGTCACCTCGACCTGCTGAAAATGACACCAACCCGTCTCGAATTCCCCCAATGCAGAGTAGTTTATCTTCGTGTTCTTTGTAAGGATTGTATTCTTCAATGCCGCTACTAAAACATGCCGAGTCTTCTCGTAAAACAAAATTTGTTTTTTGCAAGTACTTTGGCGATTGCAGGGTTTCAGTTGTTCCCCAGCCTACCACAACGGCATGATCAGAATATTTCAATGGATTAAATTTTCTTGGGGCTAGCTCTAACGGTTTGACAGTGTCCGAAAATTCAAAGTCTCGATCAACTTCAACTAAAGCAATGTCGTGGACAAATCTTGACGTGCTACCATCCGGGGGACATAATTCATGATTAGGATTTGAAGCGAGCAGAGAATAATTGTCATTAATTATAAGATTTTTAGCTTGGTAAACGTATTCGTCTGCGTTGTCACCCAAACCCTGAATATTTGTGCCTACAACTATAGATGTGTCATTGGCTAAAAATGGGCGACCGTTTTCCAGTTGGACCACACAGTGAGCGGCAGTTATGACAAATCTGCGGTTGTAAATCGTCCCACCACACTGACTAGCTTTTGTTTCGACGAGCACGTGGTGTGGAAACTCATGAGCCTCCGCGCCCAGTATAGTTGCCAAAACTTCCTCGACCGAATTCTGCCTACAGCAAAGCGCAACAAAGCCGCTTCCGGTGGTGCTTGTTGAACACGGATCCCTCGCGATTTCTTCGTAAATGAGTTTCGTCTCGTTGATATATCTCGGGTTCAGGGTGCTGCAGAAGTCTTGGCCGGAATCTTGTTGACAATCCGTAGCTCTGCAGTTTTTCGCCATATTTTGCCATCTTGTTACTGAAAGAAACAAAAAACATGCAATGCTCGCTGTATGGGATCTAGAAGGGGCATTATTCAGCCAAATTACTTGATTGCTCGTTAGAGTATTCCTGGCAACACCCCAGTTGGTAAAACGTTGCTTTATATTTTGCATACTTGTCTTTATATATTTCAATGGGATGGCTTTCCGAACAGTTTGGTGAGAGCTGCCAGCCTTCGTAGTCACAGTCTACCGGCTCTTCATCATCATCAAGACTTTCCAAGCTATTCGTTTAGTTTATGTTATCAAAGTAACTTTTTATGAAAGATTTAGTGAAAGAGTTTAATAATATAATCTACCAGTCCAACGATGATGGTTCCGTTGTTGTCACAAGACTTCCTCTCACAGTAATAACTATTTCCACTGTCAAAATACATTTGATAAGAATCCAACTAAAAATCATGATGAATATTTGCGTGAACTGTGGTTCCAACAAAGATGTAGCAACAAGAATATATGTGTTCTCTGTTAGTCACAGAGTGCCGAAGAGTTTGATTTGCCATCCGAAACAGGCCAGAAAAGAAGTTCGTAGCGACTAACACATCGCCCGAGGCAGTACGCCCGATTTCCATGAAATGAATTGACACGGACAGAAATGGTAAGGAAAATAATCGATGCGTACTGCAGTGCAGTCAATATTCGGACCCATAATTTATCGGAGTCTGTTGAGGAAATTGGTTGGCTATTGTAAATTGAATGCTGAGCAAGTTTGCTCTTGAAACTATGCGCACTACGCTTGATCGTGTAAATCATGGATTTTTTATTGCTTCAAGATACTCTTAATCGGTGTCATCATAAAAGTATACAGAATAGGGAAGTTTACTAACTAGTGAGAGTTACACCTAGAACATACAACATATTGTTCTCGTATGAAGAACGCGCCAAAGCAAGCAATATTAAAAAATATTTCATCCAAAAAAATATATAAGCTTCAAACAATTGTTTTCGATTATGCATAAATCGTTAATGATCCACAAATAAGAACTATGCACAACGCGATAATTTTATTTTTGAGGGATTGTGTGTGTTTTTTAAAACAATTCTTTGCTGTGTTGTGGGAAACGAAAATATGGATTACGAGCGATTATTACAAGGTTTTTAAAATAGTTCAGTTTACCCATGCATGTGTTGCAGTAACACTTTATCTAGTTAGTTGTATTGCGAAGCCAAAGTCGAGACGACATCGATTAAATAAATAATACAAGGTCGACGCCGACAAATACTCGAACTTCAGTAAAAACTGGTTTCATCAAACAGGTTTGAAACGAAATTGGATAAATTGACAGAAAGCATTCAAATCAAATCATTGAAAACAAACTGAACTTAGCATTGTAGCTTCTTTAAATTCAATTAATCAGTTGGTACGCGTTTTCCATGGAAAAATAGACTGATACTTATTCAAAGAGCCCATGCAATTATTTTATTATTTCGCAGCTTTGCTAGTGTAATCGGTTGCGTGACCGTGTAACATTTATAAGAAAATTGGCTAGGTCCAAAACAACGTTTCTGGAAATTGTTAAGACATCAGCAACATAGACTCGTAAACTAGTTGGCATTTGCTCAACAATCACAACTACTGCTTTTATTATCTCTTGGACCGTATATTCTGCAAAAGCAAATTTCTCAAGGCTGTTACAAGTTCCTAGTTGGATAGACATTCCAAAGAAAATGCATTCAATACTAATGAGCTTTCGTGTGTCTTTTAGCTTTTAGAAAGGTAAGCTTTTAGTAAGTTTTGAATAAATTAATCTAGATTTACTTGATGAGCTTTCATACCTGTAGTACTGATAACGTGTAATAAATTAACCTGTACTTCATCAAAACGTGTCTACATTCAATTGCCACCTTATTTACAACACGATAGATGCATACTGTATGCACATACTATGCCTCCCTAAAGTATCTTACGTCCCTTATATTCCTAGAGGAAAATAGTTATCGGCGTGATATTGTTGAAACTTCTTGTGAAATTCAATGCTTTGTACTTTTAAACTAAAAATAAGTTAAAGTGCATCCCGCAAAAGAATTACGAACCCGATTATTTGATCCATTGCAATCTGTTCAACACTGAGCGATGTCATTGGCGTTATGTAGCAGTTGTTGCTAAACTTGGCCCCTAAAATGGGCAAACTTTTTACTACACGTTTGAAGGTTTTTGATCCCATTAGAACTCGGTTTCGGAGCATACTGGTGCCATGGGCGACTCCTATTCGAAACACATCCCCGACATATCCGAACACAAAGAAAACCAACATCGTCGTCGCACCAGCGCCCCAGAGGATTGGAATGATTAAAATAATAGAGTCTTGGGCATGGTAGCTGATATGCAAATAAAACGCACTTACTGTCAACACAATCTGGCATAAAACCACGCCCAGCAGGTAACTTGTCAATGCCACAGCAGAATACAAGCTATTGAACTCTCTCAATAATACTTGCAGCTGTCGAACCAAGAGCAAAGATTTACCTGTTGTCATGAAGGCAATTTGTTTCGAACAAGCTCGAATATATGATCCAATGGCGAAAGACTGCAACATCATTATGCTCAAAACAATTAAGTTATTCCCAGCCATTGTCACTGTCATATGAGTTGCGGATGATGCCACTAAGATTCTGGGAACAAGATGCTCGGCGCTCCATTCAATCATAAGTAGGGCCCCAGTTTTATCGCGGCACTGATGAATTAGCTTGGATCCAGGAAAAGCTGAAAAGCATGGAGCAACAAAGATAGCAAGCCAGCCAAGTAAGTAGCCAAATACAATTCCAGTGTTCGATAGACAAAAGGCTATCAAGAGCTTTCCGGCAAGTGCCTTCGCTCGAGGTCGGTAACTTTGGAGAACTAAACATTGAAACCGTACATGATTTTTTACATCCTGCATTTGTGTAGTCGTTATTTTGTTCAAGTCACGTTTGTTAAAAGAAAAGCGTCTTCGTAGTAACAAATAATAACATCAATAGCC